>VXBN01015903.1:223046-322911 GCA_013397395.1 Sinosuthora webbiana
CTAGTTTGTAAAAAAGTTTAAATATGCAACAAAACTAACACAAAAAAAAAGAGTGCTCAAAAAAAGCCTCTAAAAGAGCGAAGTGTGCACTTAACTGAATACCAAGTCCCCCAGCCTAATCATATTTTGCTTTTTTTTTTTTTTTTTTTGTCTCCTAATTGTCTTTTTTTTATTATTATTAAGCCTATTTTTTAAAATTCACCAAAAAAAAAAACCCTTGTTTTTAAGAATGGCACGGACTGTAACACTCTACCTTCACGAGACTGACCCAGCCATGTAATAAACTACTTTCACACCAAGAAGCAGCCTCTCTAGTTCCTCAGCTGGCCTGCCAAACTTGACAGAAGACAACTCACCTGCCATCCAGGTGTTGCCAGTGACAGTCAGGGCGCTGCGGTGCTGCCGGAACGCTCGGCCCACATGGCGGAACTGGATCCCCTCCAGCTGGAGCCGACTGGCCCGGCCCTGGAAGGCCTCCACAACCACGATGGCCCCCAGGTCCCGAGAGCCCAGCTGCCTCTCACTTCTCCTGTACAGACACCCCGAGCGACCTAGGGCACAACCCAGGGAGAGCTGTGAGGGGCACCCTGTCCGTGGGGTGGGGTGTGCAGAGGGAGATCCTCCCCACTGACCCAGTGACACTCCACCTCCAGCAGGGATGTGAAACACGGGCCCAAAGGCAACACAGGCAAACATTTCTGATGTTCCCTCGAAATACTGTCATGGCTCTTTCCCTAAAAGTCTGGACATTTTGGAGGGAAATGTATCGAAATTTGGAGGGAAATGTATCGAAATGTGGAGGGAAATGTATCAAAACAAGCAGGAAGATGTAGTTTTATGTCTTGGACAGCCCCCTGGAGTTAATTTTAGATCATTGTATGCATGAGGAAGAGGGATTTGACTTTGATTTCCCTTAGGTGAGGTTCTTGAAAAGGAGATTGTGTGTATAGAACCCAATCATGGATGTATAGAACTAAACTGAAATGAGACATTTTGGGGTTTTTTTTCAAACTCTGCTCTCCTGACTCTCCCTGCAGATGGATGGGGAACTGTTGCTACCCACAGTTTCAATACAAGAATAGAGATTAGGGAGATTTTTTTTCCATATGAGGGTGGTGAGGATGTGGCACAGGTTGCCCAGAGAAGCTGTGGTTGCCCCTGGATCCCTGGAAGTGTCCAAGGCTAGGCTGGATGGGGCTTGGAGCAAGCTGGGATAGTGGAAGGTGTCCCTGCCCATGGCAGGAGGGTGGAATGAGATGATCTTTAACTTCCCTTTCAACCCAACCATTCTTGGATTCCATGATATGACAAAAAATTCAATAACAGGGCTGGGTAAAATTCCAGAAAGACCCTTCCATGGGTGTGAGACTCATTCAGACTATGAATGTGTTACTTGGGCTTGTTCAGTGGAAGAGCAGAAGGGACCTTAAATTCCAGCAGTGCCTGCCAATGCCCAGTAATGCTCATTTTTCTTTGAAAGAAGGTAAATTTACCACAAAAAACACTGTTCACTCCTCTTCTGGTGACTCCTCTGAGAAATCCTCCTATCCTTTAACTCAAATAAAAACCTCAAACGGTTAGTGCGTTTCAGAGCCTATATTTATGAGTCCCACACAAAATGGACCATAAATCCATGAGTAATATAAGCAGTTGGCTGCTAGATATCAAATGAAGTCTTGTGCCACAGTCTGAAAGCCCAAGGCACTTTTTTTTTTAAAGGAAACCTCACACCTGAGTTGCCAGATAACCTAACTCTATTCACATTATAATCACTGTGTCTGATTCTGCTTCCTAAATAGATGGTGTAAATCAGGAATCCACCTGTCAAACTCCATGGCTTTTCATGCAGGTAAAACTAAAGGAGAACTGAGATATTTAACATTTTTTCACCAGTGATACTTTATGCATCACCTGTTATTTTTTCCTTTCCTTCCCTAAACACTAAACAACATCTTAGAATTTTACGCTAAAGAGTACAAACAGTATTGGGCTGTTTTGTTTTTCCTTCCTCTTAAAGTGACTAAACAGTAAACACAATTAAAAATTTAATATATTATGTACACTGAAACATGTTTTCAGAAGACACTTTCTTTTCTACACCCTTAGGCTCAGGCAAAACTAAAGGGTCTTTCCCAAGATGGCTTGAAACAACAATGTGAAAATAATACATCTGAGATATTACAATGAAGTGCAGTTCAAGTCCCAAGACTTCACACTTCAATGTCAAACAATGTTTGGAAAGACAAACTCTCTTTCCTGGCATTGGAATGTCTCAAAGTTATTCTAGGAAGAAAAGAGTTTTAACGCACAGTGATGCTGCCACAATGGGATTTTAATGGAGCAGTTTTCCTCCTCAGTACAGTTCTGTGAGAAAAGACCTCCTCACCTGCATTTGCACACTGCCTGAGGTGGGACATCCTCTCCAGTGTGACATTTCCTTCAACAACAACCCTTCTGCTGATCAGTGCCACCACAGCACTCGGGGGCAGACCTTGGCCTTTGCCCCATCCCTCTCCAACACTGTGGGGGTACCTAATGAAAGACAAAAAAAAATTAGCATCTGCACCTGCCAAATGGAAAGAATTACATTTATGATTTCTTGTTATTTATGTTTATGACCATTAGCTCCCAAATTCAGAGCTGTTTTCAGTTCTTTTCTCAGTAGGGACGGTGGCACATCCAGTGTCTTTTCCTTTTCTGGTGTTTGCTTTCATCTTTTTGTTTCACAAGCACTCAAACCTTCCTTAGCTTATGTATATAATATTATATTGTGTTGTGTTACTAGGAAAAGGCTTTTCATCCAGAGGATGGTTGGGCACTGAAACAGGCCCCCCTAGGAAAGTGGTTACAGCCCCAAGGCTGCCAGAGCTCAAAAAAACATTTGGACAACATTTCCAGGCACATGGTGGAGATTTTGGAATTTCCCTATGCAGGGCCAACAACTGGATTCGATGATCCTTGTGGATCTCTTCTAATTTAGGATGTTCTATGATTCTATGATATTTACAACAATATATTTCAGGTTTTGAATTCTCTCCCCAAAACATGTTTGGGTGAAAACCATCAGGACTTTTTTTACTCAAGCCCAAATTATTTCTAAAAATAATACCCTTAATCTTCCTGGGCATTGGAGTTAGGTTGCCACTAGATAGATAACATGTTTCAACATTGGAGATGATAATAAGTGCAGTTTTCAGTCTGTCCAACATCTCCATGCACAGTAGATGAAGAGAGTGTAAGGCAGTGAAATTAACACTCACTGGTAATGTGGGAGCAGATTTCCATAATGAAAAAATACACTTTGAGTGTATTACTTAAGAAAATAAGTCAAAAAGAGAGGATTTCCTTTTTACACAAGTCATACACTTCTTGTGAAAGAAAATGCACTTTCTCAAGGAAGGAGAAAGACTATGCAGGAGGTTTCTTTGTCATTCCTATACTGACACCATTGGACTTCACTGCCCATCAGTGTTTTCTGCTTCAAAGCTTTTCTGAGTTCAAGGGCATGATACAGAATTTAAACACAGAATTTAAACATTCAGGATTGAATGTCCACCGCCTTTAGGGGGAGTGAGGAACTGAAATATCATTGGCCACCTTTGTTAAAGGGATTTATATAGTTATTATATCCCACAGGGAATGACAAATCCTGACTTTGATCAAATTTTCTCCTTGTTTAGCTCTCTGCTATAAAAATCTCCGTGGCTCCTGAAAGGATACCTGAGTGGTGATCTAAGGTGCAGCTCAGTGTTGTTCACAGACTGGATAACAGCCACTTCCTCCTGCTGCTGGGCATCTCCAAGGCCTGAACTTCCCACCAGGATTTCATCACCAGGTTGCCAATCAACAGGTTCCTGGAGCACTAATCGTGTGTCACTAGCATTAGCTGACGATTTCAAGTGTGTGAAAATTACTCTGGGCATCCAGCCTGAAAAGAACAAGGAAAAAAAAAAAGTTTGAAAGCAAGTCAGTCAACTCAAAAACAAACAAACAAACAAACAGAGGAGTAGCATGCTCCTGGGTCAAAGCTGGGATGGACAGGGCTCAGAGCAACCTGGTCTAATGGGAATTGTCCCTGTCAGTCACAGGGGGCTGGAATGAGATGGTCTTTAAGGTTCCTTCCCACAAAAACCTTTCAATAATTCAATGATTCTATGAAATCTGTGTATAACCAGCCCCAGCAATGAAAAATCTTGCCCTATAACCCTCCTTTCTTCACTTAATGAAGTTTGTTTTAACTTTTGACATTTCCTTTTCCCTCTCAGGCTTTGGAGCAGATCGGTCCACTGAGGTCCAACACACTGAACACCATCAGGGGAGAGCGTGTGCCTCACACACTCACCTTCAGAATACTTTTCCTTCCCTCCCTGGCAATAGATCATCGTTTACCTTTAGCCCACAGCAAGTTACTGTCCTCCCTGGTTGTACTGCAGGAAAGTAATAATAGCAGAAATCACTGAGTGTAGAGGTTGCATCCTCTAAATAATAAATCATTTTCAAATTATATTAAGCAAACTTCTCTGTCCACATCATGTTTCACTTTCTTGTTCCTTAAACTCCAGTGTCTTCTTTACTTATATTCTCATGTCCCACCTATTTCCTTAAGGAAGATGGAAATAAGAAGTAGCACTTCCAAGACAATAAATCCACAATAGAATCACAGAAGAATCAAATCTTTATACGCTTTTATCTTGAAGTATATGTGAGCACTTGCTCTGTGTGTCAATGATGGGCATCTAAACCTGAGAGACTTCTGTATTATTACATTTTCTTAAATCAAACTTGAAATTTTTCAACTTCCTGCTAAGAAAATCTCCCAGACATCTTTCATTTAGAGTATTTCAGTTCATATTACAAACTGTTTTGGAAGGCATCAAACAGATCTCCTGCTGTTCAGCTCAGCCCTGTGAGGTGCATCTGGAGTTCTGGGTGCATCTGGGCTTCTTGGGACAAGAGAAACATGGAGCTCTTGGAATGTGTCCAGTGGAGGGTGATGAAGATGATGAAGGGCCTGGAGCATCTCCCTGCCCAGGAGAGGCTGAGGGAGCTGGGGCTGTTCAGAGGGGCCCTCAGCCCTGGGTGTCCCTGTGTGCAGGGAGGGTCAGAGCAGGGCCAGGCTCTGCTCCAGGGGGCTCAGCAATAGCACCAGAGGAACGGGCAGGGACTGATCCCAGCAAATTCCACCTGGACAGGAGGCAGAACTTCTTTCCTGTGCAGGGAGCAAGCACTGAACAGATTGTCCAGAGAGGGTGTGGAGTCGTCCTCTCTGTGGACATTCCAGAACTGTCTGGACACAATCCTGTGCCCTGTGCTCTGGGATGGCCCTGCTTGAGCAGGGAGGAGAGACCATGTGGTCCCTTCCAACCTGACACATCCTGGGATTCAGTGAAACCACTGCAGAAGCTGAAATGCAGTTGGGCACATAGGACACTGTAGGTGCCAATGGAACCAGACTGGAATGACTCTGTAGTAGCCCCCAGAACTTGTGGACCCTGCATCCTCAGCACGTACACCATTCACCCTACAGTTCTGCTTCTGTAGGCCCACACTGTTTTCTCATGCAGACATAGCAAAAAAACATCTTTCACCATTCACAGACATCACAGACCTCATCCTGAATACAGCTCAAAAAACCCCCCTCAACATCATCCTATGTGCATTCTTTTACCAGCAGCACTCTGCTCAACTTTATTAATTTACCTTCTTCTGCTGAGCGATTCTCATGAAATTTTAGGACTGGCATAAAATCCAACGACTGGCAGCAGCCATCTGCACGTGGAGCACTGCACAATTTCTCTCCAGCTCTGGACATTTTTTTATGGTGTTGATTTGTGTGCCTGTGTTGATGTGTGTTCTCGTGCATCTGTGTCCAGACACACAACTGACCCCTGTGGAGTTCATCTGTCACACAGACTCTGCAGCAGCACTGCTGGGCAACAGCTCTTGTCACTGAGGAGTGGGAAACACCATTCTGCATTCAAAACATGCTCCAATGGAAAAGGCTTTTCTCAGGCTTTTTCCCACTTTCGAGCTCTGACTCAAAAAATTTTAAGGAAAACGTTCTCAATTGTTTGGGTTTTTTTCTTTTAAAAGAATATTCAAGGCATCCAAACATTCCTCCAGTTACTTTATTTTTTTTTTTCTTGTTTTCACCTCTTACTGTGTTCAGCTACCTGCTTCCCAATCCACAGTTTGTTGTACCTTTTTTTCCTGGTGATCTAGGTGGGGTGGGATATTTATCTGCATGTTCAAAATCTGCTTCCATTTTCCAGTGAGTTCAGTATATTTTTGTTAGGGAAAACCAAACCAAACAAACAAACAAATCTAAAAGATTCTACTTTCAGAGAATCATAAAATCATTAAGATTAAAAAAGACCTGTGAGACCATAAAGTCCAACCATTAATTCAGCTCTTCCATGTCTACAATCAAACCATGTCCCTAAGAACCATATTTATCCATTTCCTTGCTTCCCATTTATATTCCCATATACAACACCTCCACGTCAGAATCTCCTCCACTTCCAGCAGCACGAGTGACACACAAGATATGGTCAGTGACACCTCTCTGGTGTCAATGAGGGACCATAACTGAGGCTTCTTTGCCCTAATTATAATATATTCCCCTCGAAAACAAACTTTAGTTTGGATAAAACATGAAAAGTTCATAAAATAACCTCGAGTGCCTGGGCTTGGGCTGTGCAACAGGTAAATAAATTACCTGTTTGAGGGGAAAAATGTTTAAAAGATCAACAGCTGTGGTATATTTAAATTATTTCTTCCCCCAAAATATACTGCAAGTAGAAACACTCCAAATGCTGAAAAATAGATGAATCTGTATAACTCCTTAATTATTGAACTCATTTTTAATAATTAACTAAGCACGAGTTGGAAAAAAAATCCACATCTTGAGATCTAAAGCAGAACTGACTTCGTGTTAAAGGTACAGGACAGAGCCTTTAGACTCAAAAAGCTGTTGCAGGCAATACAAGAACTGAACACTTTACTAAATGACTTAACAGAACACCCTTAAATATGGAGCAGAGCAGAATGGTGCAGCCTAGAAGTGCAAGGGACGTGAAAATTAATTCCAAATGAATTAATCACAAATGTTAAGATTGGGAACATCTTGGTAGCAGGACCGTGGCTATGCTTCCTGTTAGAAGGATGGTGTGAAGTTAGTCTTGTATGGACCTGGTAAAATTATTAGGAATGAGACAATTCTGGTGTGTACAATGCCACTTATGATGAAAAACAGTATTAATTTAATTTCCTATGGCCTCTAACACAAAATATTTCATAAATCTGTTTGGGACGATATGTCACTTACCTAGCTGGTTTCACCCAGTCCTAAGTAGTGATAGGATACCAATAGCTACAGATAGGACTAGGAGAAATGGCTTTCAACTATGAGAGGAGAGATTTAGACTGGATATTAGGAAGAAATTCTCAAGTCAGAGGGTGGTGAGGCCCTGGCACAGGCTGCCCAGAGAAGCTGTTGCTGCCCCTGGATCCCTGGAAGTGTCCAAGGCCAGGCTGTGCAGGGCTTGGAGCAACCTGAGATAGTGGAAGGTGCCACCTGAGTCACCTCCAGCTCTCTGCCAGGACACCATGAGGTGTTGATATCTCAGTTACCTTTTATTACCAATCCCACTCCCTCCAGGGAACAACTTTCCAGACAACAGCTCTCCTTTTGCCTGAGGCTGATCCATTAAATTCCAGCCTGTCTTCAGTCTTCAACAGCCACAGCCTGCCCACTTCTACTCCCATAGAAAGGAACTTCTGCCTTTCACACATTTCTATTTGGTTCCATGAATTCCACCTGAAATCTGTGGGGGTCTATGTATTTACTTGACAAGATGACAAGCTGCTTTCAAGGAAAACAGATGTCCCTTACCTGAAAACAAGACGTTTTGGAGTACATGTTGTTACCTAACTTCAGACACCCTGGGAACCTCCTAACCAAGCAAGCAGTGTGAGCCACATCCAGAGTCAGGCAGAGCTGGAGAACAGGGTTTACCCATGGGAATGTTGGTACAAACTGGAATCTTTTCATGGGTTTTAAGAGAGCTGGTTTCAGTCCTAAGCCTGCCATGGGTCTGTTGGTCTTTCTCCCAGAAGTTGTTTACATGTTTTTAAAAAACTTCCTTTTTTTGTCATGGGGCAGCAGGGTTTGAACCCTTCTCCTCTGGTACCCAGGACCCTGCTGCATCTCATTTTCACTTCTATTTACCACAAATTAATTAACTCAGTTACGAACACACAGTTGTTTGTGGTGTTGACAAACTATAAAGCTCTTTTACACTTTCAGACTGTTTATTGGCATTTTAAAGTTGAGGTAATGAGATCCCTTTATTTCACAAAAGGAATTTACGAGAACTGCAGGGCTCAGACACAAAATCTACTTACTGGGAATGTACAAATTACACTGCAGATAATCTGTCAATCTGTTGTAGCTATACTGTAAATCTTTAGTGTAAATGGGAATAGGAGCTTTCAATTTCCAGGAAAAAAGTGAAAAGAAAGCTGATTTCCCATCCCCACAAAAAACCCGAAAAACAAACAAACAAACAAACAAAAACACAAAAACAAACAAACAAAAAAACAACAACAAAAAAACAAAAACGACTGTTTGGTTGGTTTTGGTTTTGGTTTGGTTTTTTTTTTTTAAGAATATAGAAAACCTCCCACCTATGGCAGAATGTTGAAACTAGAGAACCTTTAAGGTCTCTTCCAGCCCAAACCATTCTGTATCTCTATGAATGGTAATAAAATACAACACACTTTCCTGCAGCAGTTCAGGTGTCAGACTATCTTAGGAATACAGTTTCTCCTCCATTGTCATAATCCCTTATTATTATTCCCTTTTCCTGACCCAAAATGCACTTCCCAATCAAACTTATCTTGGCCGTTCCTAAAATTTTCAAATGTCAAAGTGATAACTGGTAGCACAGCCATTGGAAACTAGTGCTTCAGGAAAAAGATCAGTTTTTTAAATTATATTTTTAGATCCATGCTAAAGACATTTTGCTGCTGTTGCCTCAGTTAATGAAACAAACCACTAAAATAATCATGGATAAAATTCCTTAAGTTAAAAGGAATAGAAAATCTTTTACAGAAATCCTCTTTAATAAGGATAGCATGCAGATGTGCTGCTACAGCTGTCCATGGCCAAATGGACCTTCAAGTGTCAGATTCTTAATTAAGGACTAGGAAAAAGTATTTTATGAACCTGGATGTTATATTTTTTTAAAAAAAATGTCACAGCTATCTCACCTCTTGCTGGGACTAGTCCAGTCACTAGCCATGAAGGGTAGGGAATCAAAAAAGAAGAAGGAAGCTGCTTTCCTATCTTTTCAAATGTGTTAAAAAACACTTGCTTGAACTGTGAGCTGTCAAGCCTCTGGACTTGAACATATCTACTATTTTTGCTCTCTGTTAATTCCAGTCCTAGGTATATTCCCTAAACATTTGCATGTTTTTAGCTTGTTTTGCAACGAGAGGAGTTTATTAGGGTTGGCTGTGGGATTTTTTTGTTGTTGTTGGGTTTTTTTGGTTTGTTTTTTTTTTTTTTTTTGTTTTTTGTTTGTTTGTTTTTGGTTTTGTTTTTGGTTTTTGTTTTTGTTTTTGTTTTTTGTGGGGTTTTTTGTTTTTTTTTTTTTACCTGCTACACATTAGAAAGACACAGAGAAACCGGGAGCTGCCTTTCCACCCCCGTGCAGTCCTGCAGGACTCACTGCTGTGTGTGGGCAGCTCCTGGGGAGATGCAGAGCAGCTTTCCTGCCACTTACTGCCACAGCCACTGCACTGAGCTTTTCATCCCCATCCCGAGGTGAAACAGAAGGTCCTTTCTGATTTTTAACTGCTCGTTAACCCTTAGGACACCTGAGAGTTTATCAGCTCTTTGACAAGAAGCCACAGCAGGACCACACCTGGGTATTTTAGGTGGACTCAAATCGTAGTTTGGAATCAGAGTCAGAGAATGGTTTGGGTTGGAGGGGACTTCTAAATGTCACCTAGTCCACCTCCCCTCCTCCTGTTGAAGGAGCAGGAACACCAGCTGGATCAGGTTGCTCAGAGCCCTGTCCAACTTGATCTTGAATCTTCTCTGAGTGAGCAAAAATAAAAAATCTGACATCATCTAGACAAGAGATGAATAACTTTTATTTTCTCCACTGGGAAATATCCTTGAAAGTGACCTAGTCCGGCTGAAAGTTTCTTATTCATGAAACTGCAGTTTTCACTTAAAGCATTTCCACCTGAATATCTTTCAACAGCACCCTGGAAAAGGCAAGGATTATTGTGTCCTTTTCCCAGAAGTGTTCAAGGTGAGGTTGGATGGAGCTTGGAGCAACCTGGTCTAGTGGAAAGTGTCCATGCCATGACAGGGGTTTGGAATGAAATGAGTTTAAGGACCCTTCCAACACAAACCATCTCGTGAGTCCAGGATCTTCCTGAGGATGGGAAGGGCTTTGTGATTAAACAGATCTGTAGAAACTCTCATTGTCACCCTTTTCGGAAGGCTTACATTGCAGAAAATGTACCTTCCCTGCATGCTGTCCCATAAATGCACAAATTCCTAAACATTCCCTTTAATCAGAGATCCCCGCTTTGCTAAGTCACATCAGTCCTGAAAACAAAGGAAAACATATTCCTGTGATGCCATTGCATAAGCCAAAATCCATGCTCCACACCTAGAACGAGCTCACAGCCAAAGATGCCAGGGAGGAAAAGGTCTTTAGACAGAACAAAGAGCTCCAGCTGTGGCAGCCAAGGACAGTGGACCCTGCAGGGAGCTGCAGACAGCTGGTGACACTGTGTGTGATTGCCAGCTCATCTCCCGTGCTGCTGTGGAATAAGACAGGGAATATCTCCCCGCAGGAGTGGGAATGTGGGGCAGCATGAGCATTGCCAGCCTAAGATCAGCTTCCTGCCTCCCAAAAATGTGATGGAAGAGGATTCAGCACCAGGAAAAGTGAGGGTGAGCCCAAAGGGAGGGTCCTTGCCTGGCTCAGGCTGCAGCTCTGCGGAAAGCCAGGGCTGGGTCCAGGCCTCTCAGTTTGCCAAACTTCACAGAATCACAGAATCACTCAGGTTGGAAAAGACCTCCAAGGCTGAGTCCAGCCTGTGACCAATCCCTGCCCTGTCAACTAAACAGGAGCACTGGGTGCCACGTCCAGTTGTTTCTTGAACACCTCCACCCCTCCCCAGGAAGCCCAGACTTTTCAGCCTTTCTCCTGTCTAGGGTGGAAATTAACCCTGACCTTGCTGCTTGGTGTTCTCTTCCTCCAGCCAATAACCTGGGTTTTGCTGGCACCAGAACTGGAAGCAATATTTCGATGTTATATTTGAAAATTTGAAGGAGGAAATTATTTAATATATAATATGCCTCCACATTTGTAACAACCCACAGACCTGTGCCCTGTCAGGAACCACAAGGTAATATATTAGCCAATTAGTGAGAATTTTAGAATGAGAATGAGAATTTATATATTCTATTCTGTCCCATTTTATTCTATTCCATTCCAATATATAGTGTGCATTGTATTGTATTAATATCTCTACTACCTATATTATATTTATCTTTATTACATAATATATATTAGTGTCGATCTCTCTGTCCCCTTTGCATCATGTTTTTTCTCATTAAGATCAGCACCAACACACAAATCAACTGATTTAAACTTGAATCAAAGATAATAGATGCATTTCTGTCAGAAAGAAGGGCAAACTGTGAAAGACACAGCAGCTTGCCCTGAACCCAGCTCTTTTTTTTTCTCCCCCATCTGCTAGCTCTTTAAAATCTAATGGTCATCTTATATTTGTGAATAAGAAAGTGAAGGCACAAGTCATTGTACATTAGTTACTCCATGGGAAGTGCCTAAGTGCAGTTTCTTACCCCTGGTGAACACGAGGGGATTCAAGGCAGCTCAGCCTTCTGTTCCAGAGCCATCTGCTTTAATGCATCATGCTAAAGTCAAGGTCTTGGAAAGGAAAAACCCTGTCACAGGAGGCAAAAAGGCTCCTGCAGCCCCCACACAGAATAGCTGGCACCTAAGGAAAACCAACCTATGGGAGCAAGCTCAGGAAATCAGGAAGTTCAGGTAGTGAAAAATAACATTTACTGAAAAGATACATTTCAGCAGAGTAAAAAAACATCTTTTCTCTAACAGATCTCTGCACCCTATCTTGAATCCCCCTGCTACAGATTTTTTTCCCCTATTTTTTTTCCCCTGGGAAGCTTTTCTTTTTAATATGTGAGTAAAGCAGAACAAATTCTCTCATGTTGTCTATGATCTCTTAATCTCAAACTCAGCACAGATACATTACACTGCCTAATGGAGGCAAAGCAAGAGGCATTTGATTAAATGTTTGATCTCTGGAGGAATGCACAGGCTCTGTAGAGCACAGTGCACAGCTCACAAATATTTTGTGTTTTATTATTGATTAAAAGCAATTAAAATTAATAATTGGTTCAACTGATTAAAAAAAAATTCCTGAGCTAACCCTGAAAAAGTATCAGATTGCTTTGGCTGCAGAGAAATCTGGGATAGGAGTCATGCAGATTTACCCCTAAAATGTAATTTTCTCCTTTGCAAATGCAGGGACATTCTTTGCAGCCAGACAAAGCCATGATTTTAAAGCACTGAAGTGACTGCTGACACCTCTTTCTAAATTATCCTGATTATACATAAGTTATTTATTTCAAAAACTCTCAGACATTGTTTTTTCTTTACCACACACCTTTCAAAGTTTGGACAACGTGAATGCAGCATATTTTTAATCTGAAGTATAACATCTTCCATCTTACTGAAGGGATATATATCATGAGCCAAAATTCAGGGAACAGGCTCACAGAATCACAGGATCACAGGAGGTTTTGTGTTGGAAGAGACCTTAAAGATCACCCAGTTCCAGCCCCCTGCCATGGGAGGGACACTTTCCACTAGAATAGGTTGCTCACAGCTCATATTCTTTCCCACCAGAGTGCAGACACAAAGTTTTAGATAAATGCCTGACAAAACTGCTGGTCTTTTTTGGACAGAGTCACAGTCTGTTTCAGGAGGATACAATGGAATAACGAGATCACCTACAAAGAACAGCTGAAAATGGAGAAGACTTTTAAAATTTTTCAGTGAGTGGCAATATCTCTGTTCTGGAGCCAGGCTGGGAGAGCTGTGGATGTTCAGCCTCAAGAAGGAAAGGCTCCAGGGAGAACTTAGAGCCCCTTCCAGTGCCTAAAGAGGCTCCAGGAGAGGTGGAGAGGGACTTTAAACAATGGCCTGGAAGGACAGATCAAAAATAAATGGTCTTAAGCTGAAGGAGGGTGGGTTTAGATGGGATATTGGGAAGAAACTCTTCCCAAACTGAGCATGGTGAGGCCCTGGCACAGGTCGCCCAGAGAAGCTGTGGCTGCCCCTGGATCCCTGGAAGTGTCCAAGGGCAGGTTGGACAGGGCTTGGAGCAACCTGGGATAGCAGAAGGTGTCCCTGCCCATGGCAGGGGGTTGGAACTGAATGGTCTTTAAGGTCTCTTCCAACCCAAACCATTCTGATATTTGGTGATAAGTGTGTTAGGACCACAAGATCAGCTGTCACAAGGACAGGCTGGGTGTTCTTTGTTTTGATGCAGCATCTCCAGTCTGCCCCCAGCTCCTGCCCCCACTCAGCATCCACTGGTGTCTCCAGTTTCTCTGGGAAGGACAAAGGCACAAGAACAGCCAAGGCCACCACGCTCAACTTCTCTCCCGAAGCTTGTCAGGAGAGTGTTTCTCCGGGAATAGAGCGCGAATGGAGCTGGAGACAGTGATAAATTTCCCTTCTGAACAATCAATAAAACTCTCTCAGCCCTGCTCAGGCCCCTACTGCAGATGCAAGGGCCATAATTACATTGTCAAAAAGTCAGGTTGCCCCGGCTGACTGAAAGCCCCTCTCAAAGTGACGGGTGATTGACAGGCAGTTTATGGGTGGCACGCTCTGACTGGCAGGGGAGTTGGCTAAAGCCAAAGGCAACAGTGAAATTTCCCAGTCTGCTACAACCACCAGAGCAAAGGACTGCCACTCATGAGGGAATTGTGGGAAACCCTTAGTCATATTAACATATCAAAGTGAGGAGCTGACAGCGCTTACTAAACAATCTGAACCCAACCAGAGCTGCAGAGCATCCCCCAACATTCCCAGCCTGAAAGAGAAAAGGAATTAAAATGTGTTCGGCCCTGTCTTTGCCAAGACAGCCAAGAATTTTGGAAGCCTGCTTATTTAATGATTTTAATCTGAGATAACATGTATATTCGTGTATATAAATGTATCTCACAAATGTATATTGCAGAACATGTCAGCCTTTTTCACATATATCTATAAAGAGGCGGCTGTCATATTCCACAATATGTTCTATGTCTGCTCACCACAGACCAGACTGATGCTAAATTGAAGACAGAAAAGCAGATTTTTTTTTTCTGTGTAAGCAACATGAACCCAGTAAAAGACCCCACTACTTTCTGTCATGTTTTCTAGCAGGCTTCTACTGCTTCGATGTTAAATTGCAGATTACATGGTCTGAATGAACAATAATTGCAGCCATGCACTGGGACTGAGTGCTATGCAGAGCTTAAATAAGTGACTTCATAGCTACTCTGGATCTGTTGAATAAGAAATTGATATGACTTCTTGAACAAGAATTGGTTTTGAATAATAATAATAGAGTAAGAGTTGGTGTTGTTCAGCCTGAAGAAGAGAAGCATCTGGGGAGACCTCGGAGCCCCTTCCAGAGCCTAAAAGGGCTCCAGGAGAACTGGAGAGGGACTTGGGACAAGGAATGGAGGGACAGGACCAAGGAAATGGTTTCAAATTGCCATAGGGCAGGGATAGATGGGATATTGGGAAGAACTTCTTCCCTGTGAGGCTGGGGAGACCCTGGCACAGGTTGCCCAGAGATGCTGGAGCTGCCCCATCCCTGGAAGAGTTCAAGGACAGTTTGGATAGGACCCTGAGCAACCCAGGATAGTAGAAGGCATCCCTTGGACTAGGTGGTCTTTAATGTCCCTTCCCACAAAAGCCTTTCAATAATCTGATAATTTATAAAAAATTGAAACCAAGAGTTTTTTTCCACTAAGAGTCAAGCTACTTTTGACTCTGTGTGTCTCCATCCAGGTAATACTTGGATTGCAAACCTCATCCTCTTGTTTTCCTCGGGAATGAAAACTCACTGAGAATTATGGCACTGACATTGAGAAAAGACTCAAAGGAACTGATGTGGATGCCTGGGTTTACCTCCCTCCATCACATTGTCAAGGTAAGGCTGCAAAATGCAGCTTCTGCCCTGTTTGTCTTCAATTTTGTGGGTGATGAAGTCACCAAGGAAGAGTTGATCCAGGCTTGGAATGGAAAGCAGAAGCATTACAGGAGGCACAGCTACCAGGAGTTGCTACTGGCTTTTCCTACATTGCTAGAAAACAAAAAGCATGGAAAAGTGTAAAGTGCTGACAATCTAAGGACAAAATCCTGGCTTACAGGGGTCAAACCAAGAATAGAAGGACACTTTCAAGTGGCAGAAGACACAGAAAGTGAAGCAGCAAAAGCTGTTACGAGGCAAATTCAAATCACAATACTTTTCTTAAAAGAAAAAAAAAAAAAAAAAAGAAAAAAAAGGATGATTAACCAAATTAATCCCCTGGAAAAAGCCTCGAAGGAAAAAGCTAGTTTCTGTCTCCCTTGACGTCCTCAAAGACCAAGCCTTTCTGGAAGGCAAGCTTTAATCTAACAGGAATTACTGAGCTCAGGGCTGGGATAACTGTGTGAAACTCAATGGCCAGTAACAGACAATTCAGCCAAGATGCTCTAATAGTCCTCCTTCACAGAGACCCTCCAGGAAATGGGGTAGAAACGCTCTGCAAAGACACTTCACTGAAATTACTGAAGCCTTTTACAGGCAGTAAATAATTGAGCCTTTCTGTGTCTCAATGAAGGGGTCAAGAGTACCTGACATGGTGCTGAGGTGCAGCCCCACCTCTCCTGCCCCTTCCAGGAGCTCCTTCCCCAGGCCCTGCCCATCCCTCCTGATTCAGAAAAACGTCTGTTCACTGACTCCCCTCCAAACCCCACCTCTCCCGACCTTGCTCAGCTCCTGTGAGCTGGCAGGATGATGCTACAGGGGCACAACTCACTCCCTGCCTGTGCTCAGATGGCACCCTCGGTGCCTGACATCATTTTTGACCAAGAGCCACAGGTCTCTGTGCTCAGACAGTGACATTTCTGCTTGTAGGGCACAGGGTGGAAGTTCAGGATCTGCTGGAGGGTGTGAACGTCCTCCAGCAGGAAGGTTGACACACATGAACAGGAGGAAGGGAGATGAGACATTCATATAGTTGTTCTTNGACTTGAATTCCATCTCCAAACATCTGCACCAAGAAATGGCCATTTTATATCCATATTTCACAGTCTTCAAGAAAAGCTCCATATCTAAATTCTTCCATGACGCAATATAAGAATGGTGTGGAGTTGTGGGAATGGGTCCAGAGAAGGCCAAGGAGATGCTCTGAGGGCTGGAGCCTCTCTGCTCTGGAGCCAGGCTGGGAGAGCTGGGGGTGTTGACCTGGAGAAGAGAAGGATCCAGGGAGACCTCAGTGCCCTTTCCAGGGCCTAAAGGGGCTCCAGAAGAGCTGGAGAGGGACTTGGGAAAAGGGCTTGGAAGGACAGGACACAGGGAATGGCTTCCTACTACCAGAGGGCAGAGTTAGATGGGATATTGGAAAGAAATTCTTCCCTGTGAGGCCCTGGCACAGGGTGTCCAGAGAAGCTGTGGCTGCCCCTGGATCCCTAGAAGTGTCCAAGACCAGGCTGGACAGGGCTTGGAGCAGCCTGGGATAGTGGAAGGTGTCCCTGCCCATGGAATGGGGGTTGGAACTGGATGGTCTTTAAGGTCTCTTCCAACCCAACCCATACCATGATTCAATGAGAATCATGACCAAAGTTTTTTCAATTTATTTTTCTTCCAAAAAAAATCTTTTTTGTGTTTTCTTTGTTTTGTTTTCTGTTATTCATTTGTCCTTTGCTTTTGACAACAAAAAAAATGTACTCACCGTGAATGGAAAGGGTCCCATTCCTCACTGCCAGGAATTTGACTCCATATGGAAATAATGGTGGAGAGTGGAGGCTTCCATAGAGATAGATGTGTGCTTTGTGATGGAAAGGGGCCTCGGGGGATCCCACCTGGAGCTCTCCTCCATCAGACACCAGGATGTAATGAGCATGCAGTTCCACAGGTCCTGGTCCAGTAAACAGGAGTTTGCCACCTGAAGACAAGAGAAGAACAAAATACAATCATTAATTCAGTCAGTCATTCTCTCACAGTCAAAGGAGCTGTAAGAGGTAGGTAAACAAAGGGGTTTGCAATAAAATTACAAAATTAGGGCTAAAATGTTATTGCATTCTGTGAAATTTCCACCTTGCTGTTTCTTCCTCCCTATGGATTTATCAACACTTTACAGACCCAATTAACCAGGCCCTTTTTTGATTCTACAAGTCTGCATTTCTAGACTTAAGCAAGGCCAGTCAGCCTGAGCAGACTCTCCAACCACAGTTGAAGGAAGCCGTGTTTGGAAAAACCCAATTTTAACCAACCAAGTCACTTAATGTTGAAAAGGGATATTCGTACTTAATTTGTATTATGTTACTTTTTATATGACAAACTACTTGTGACTGGGAGAGGGGAGAGGAAAAACTACTTTGGAACATAAGAACTGGCAACTTGTTTAGATCAGTGGTTGATTTAATCCTGCAAACTCTTCCAGCTGCTGTTCAAAACCAGATGCTTCCAAATAGAGTGTGAGACACATCTCCCTCTTAGCTGGCTGTGGGTTGATGTCCCCATCCCATAAAAAACTCGTTTTAATCCCTAATTAGATGTTAGCTTCACCTCTAAGCATAAGGTTTCAACTCCTTGCCAACATTTTCCCCCTACTGACTATTAGTATAACTGGATAAGATTTGCCAGTAATAAAGAACTGGTCTTTGGAATCTTTGTGATATTTGGTCTCAACGACTTCTTGAAGCAATGAATTTTGTGGGTCAAATGCATGGTGCATGAAAAACCATCTCCATTCTTTTTTTTTTTTTTTTTTTTTCCCCCTCAAGCTCGTCAGTTCTGTCAAATGCTTGCCTTGTTCTTGCCTCTCATGAGCTGGAAATCCCAGTCTGTCACCTAAGGATGGTTTATTCCATTACCTCCTTTCACATTTCCTCTCCTGGGGAGGACATTGTCACTTTTTTCACAGTGGATGTGGACAGAGTGGACTCCCATTCATTTTGTCACACTGCACATGGGATATGCCTTCCTAGGTCAAGCTATGTTTCCCAGGAGAGAGTAGGGAAATTCCCAAAGTCAGCTCATCCCATGGCCAGTTTGCTACTGGTGGAAGCAGTTTTTAATGGTAATCTCTCTACCTACCACCCAGTTGGTTACCTACGACCCAGTTGGTTCTCCTGCCTCACAAATTCTTCCCTGTGAGGGTGGTGAGGCCCTGGCAGAGGTTTCTCAGAGAAGCTGTGGCTGCCCCTGGATCCCTGGAAGTGCTAAAAACCAGGCTGGATGAGGCTTGGAGTAACCTGGGATAGTGGAAGGTGTCCCTGCCCATGGCAGAGGATGAAACAAGATGATCAGATGATCTTTAAGGTCCCTTCCAACCTAAACCATTCCATGATAACACCACCAATCTTTAGCAAGAAGAAGGAACATCAGACCTCTGGGTTAATTGTAGCATTTAGACAAAAAGAAAAAAACTAAAAGGAAAGAAATTCTAATATAAAAAACAGATTAAGCACCATTTTGATCATTGCTGGCCATTGCTCATACTCTGCTAATCCTGATTTCCTTTTTCATTCTCACATGGAGGGGTTTTCCTTGTTTCATTGATTTCTTGAGCTTATAACAAAGTCTTATAACTTAGTCCTCATTTCTTTAACTTATTAAAAAAAAAAAAAAAACAACAAAAAACAAAACAGTATTTGAATAGGGACTACCCATTAAATATTTTCTTTCCAGATTTCATTGCTTTCCACAATCCTTTACATACTTTTTTACAGAATATTCTTCATCGAAGAAAAAAATAAATCACACATTTTCTTGCTTAAAACTTCTGGGAACCACAGGTTTGCTCTCACAAACACCAACTCTCCTATGTGTAAATTGTCTCTTTCCTTAGACATACCTTTCTATATACAAATGTATTAATGTTGAGCCTTTATGTAGAGTTTGTGCAAATTATACTGCATGGATTGTGATGAACCAGAAAAAATTTCAGCTTGTTTCATGTAAAACAGCACAAGATATCTGACTCCGGCAGCTCCAAAAGCAGTTTTAAAGCTCTTGAATGAGACTGGACCTGTTGATTTTAAGAATGTGTATTCTGAAAGAATACTTAACGTTTTCAATTCTATTAGCATTATTTGGCAATAAATGGACTGCTGGCCCATCTTCCTCTTATGATATAATTTACCATCCTGTTCCTTCCCATACTGAGAACAGAAATATTTATTAAATACTTTTGCCTTATAGCAGCAGTGTTAATAATTTTATCACCACAATCTATAAATGGAACTGTAAATCACTGTGATTTATTTCGCTCCTAACATAAAAAAAGACATCTTCCCTAAGGTCTTTATTGACTTCCTATGCTCTGTTCTCAGTGAAATACAGTCATTTATGTTTCCACTTCTCTTCATACAATTTTTAATGAGTATTTTAATTGCTGCCATGCTGTACCACTGGACCAGGAGGGCTGGTAGACAATTGTCTTATTCCCTGATTGCAAAATCACAATCCTGTCTCAAGCAACATTTCCCAAGTTTCAGTCACATGTTGACCATTCAAAATTTTTAAGCTGTTGGTCAAAGGTTTTCCATATCTTTTGTGGATTTCTGAGTGTCTGAGGAGCTTGGATGCTGCTGACTGCCCTGGATGCAAGTACAAGCAGTAGTCCCACCACGTCCCAGGAGCAGCAGGAATTCCAGCTGGAGCTGTGCACACCTGGCCTCCAAGTTTGACCCTTCCAGAGGGAAATCAGAGTCACTGAGGTTGAAAAGACCCCTAAGATCATAGAGTCCAGGCATTAACTCAGCACTGCCAAGTCCACCACTAAACCATGTCTCCAAGCATCAGGTCCATGCATTTTTTTAACACTTCCAGGGATGGTGAGCCAACCACTGCCCTGAGAAGCTGTTACACTGCTTGACCTCCCTTTCAGTAAAGAAATTCTTCTTATTTATCCAATTTAAACCTACCCTGGTGCAACTTGAACACCAGAAGCCCTTGTTTTAGGAAGAAATTCTTCTCTGTGAGAGCGGTGAGGAATTAGAACAGGTTGCCCAGAGAAGCTGTGGCTGCCTCATCCCTGGAAGTCAAGACCAGCTTGGATGGGGCTTTCAGCAACCTGGTCCAGTTTAAGGTGTCCTGTCCACAGCAGGGGGGCTGGAACAAGATTGTATTTAATGTTCCTTCCAACCAAACCACTCTACAATTGTGGGATTTGCTGTATGTGACTCTTTTGCTTTACCATAGAAGCAGGAGTCAGACACAAAATTTAACCCTGGAAAAGGGGCAGATGAGCTACACTCATGGTCACTCCACAATGCTGTTGTCCCTAGACCTTTTCAAAGCTTCTGAAAACCTCCCAAGACAAATTTAAATGGTGCTCAGTCTTTGGGAGAAAATACAGTGGAAAAATAAAGTTCAACTGCTGAGGATAAAAGAAGAGTAGCACCCCAGAACAGGAAAGTAAGCACTGGGAAGGACTCATTTAACAATTTATCAAGTCTATGTGTAAAACAAACTCTGGCCAAACTTACAAAATTCTTCTGTCTAAAAATTGCATATTTTCCCTCTACACCTCTGTGGTTTTTGTTAGGTCAGAATAAATATACAGCTGCTGCTTTACAAGGTTGTCTTCTCCTTTTTTTAAAAAAGAAAATAAAAGTTTTGCTTCCTCCTTTTATTGCACTTGACCCCTTCTCTGAAAGCAGAAAGCAGGAATATTGCTCAACGGAGCCTTTGGCTGTGACCCTCAAATTGTTTGTTATGGCTGCACAGGAAAGCAAAGTCCTACACATGACCTTGAGGGTGATTTTATAAAAATCAATCAACCACTGTTATGATGGCCTCCCCACCAAGCAAAATAAATACAATTAAGCCCATAATCACTTCTCTACAGTAATGTGCAAATTCAATGAGTCTCTTTAGGTGGAGTGAGGGAGAGAGGGGAGAAATATGTTGAGGCTATTTGATACTTTGTGAGAACATCAGAAGCACTATTCTTCTCAATTAACCCAGCAATTAGCCTCCACCTCTGCACCAACAGAAAAGAAATCTTTCTTTCTCTGTCTCTACCAAAGGGGGAAAAAAAAAGGAGGAAAAGAAAGAATAAAAACAACAGGGCTACTCCATATGTCCCACAGGAGGGGAGAAGCAGCTAGACCAAATAATTTAAAAAAAAAAGAAATATTAAAGAAAATAAACCTAATAATAAGGTGGGAGGTTTAATCTGCTGAAAGAATAATTACAACACCACTGGTTTTGTGAAAAAAGATTTACCTCCCGAAGTCCCTGGGAAATGGTGGAGGACATGCTCAAAAGTAAAGGATTTGGAAAGGGAACGTATTAACAGTTCTTTCAGTAACAGTTCTTTCTTTAGTAACACTCTTTCAGGTGGACTGACTCATATAGTGCCACAGCTCAGGTATCCAAAACATTAACTATAAAAAGAGACTGCATCATACACTTCTGGGAAAAAAAAAAAAAAAAAAAAAAAAAAAAAAAAAAAAAAAAAAAAAAACAAAAAAAAAAAAAAAGAAAAAAANGGACTGGGGACTGGTGTGGGGAATTTCTCCTTGCCTCTGTCAAGAAGATTCACGCTTGCATACACAGCAGTTTATATCCCTTCTCAAAAAAACTCATTTTAAATAAAAAACAAATATTCTCATAATAAATAAAAGCAATGTTACTATCTTTCATTTAGGTTGTGATGCAGACTGTTTTAGAGATTTCCTGCAACTGGAGGGAAGCAAAGTCCCCATTCCAAAGTACACCTTTTGCATGGAGACATTTTCTATTATCACCTCTTGAGGCCACACTTTGCATTCACTGCCAATAAAAGATACTTTTCCTAATGAACAGCTCATTAGGGAGGTGGGATAAAAGTAACATATTTATATTTAGTTCAACTTCAGATATTCAGTTCTGCTCCAAATTTAGTTTAATTCTACTTCTTTATGTAAAGCTGAATAAGTGTTAAAGCCAGCAAACGACAAGAACAGTGCTGCACAGCCTCAAGCATTTTTTTTTTAATAATCAAGTGGTAGAAGAGTATCAACAAAATGGTTTTATACATCACTACTGTGTCATAACCTTCAACTAGCAGGAAACTTCCTCTACATGGAAAGGGATTTGCAGGTTGAAATCTCATCCCCTCACCTGGACTACCTCTTCCCATCACAGTGCAGGGGAGATCTGCTCTGGTTGCTCCATGACCAGGAATAACTCAGCCCCACAGCCTTCAGCTTGCTCTTACCAGCTCCTCTCACTTGGTGTTTCACATGATAAAGCCACAGAATTCCCCATGAGACAGGCTCAGGCTCAGAAATTCTATTCCTGGCCAGCATCTCTGAGTGGCAAAAAGCAGGATGGAATAGCTTTGCTTGATCCTGTACAACCACAAGGTTTTAGTGTGTTGGCAGCCCCCTTACTGCTCATTCTCCTGATCTAAGGGTGTCCCTGGTAGGGCCTCCAAGAAGGGAAAAAAAAAAAAAANAAAAAAAAAAAAGGGAACCAAAATCTTTCTGTGTACAGAAAGAAAAATACAAAGTTCATGAGCTTTAGAAAAGACAGTTAATTATTTCATAGGTCTGTCACCTGCACCCTGTTGACAGGACATTCTAGTGAGCCATGACAGTTGTTTGTATCTTGGACCATGGCTGAACAAGATGGAAAGGAGGATTTTTTTTTTTTTTTTTTTATGTTGGCCCCATCCAAAAAACCAAAAGTCCAAAATTCATCCTGCACCTCCCTCAAAATGTTCCTCCATGTTCACAGCACACAAGTACAGATCCCAGATCAGCTCTGAATTCAAATGCCTTTGTATTTCCACCAGGACATCACTAACACAACTCAAAAGTTAAGCTTCTATTCCAGCATTTTGTTGGATGGAGGCCTTAATCCATCCCTGGGAGAGGAATCAGCAGCTGCTTCACTACTCTCAGACAGAATTCATCTCCCCAGCCTGACAAGCCTTTGTTTTTTGGCTTGCTGTGCTCACAGCCATCTGTTCAGATGGCACGTGCTCCCTTGGAAACTGATCAGGCTCTTCCCTCAGAACTCAGGAGACAAGCAAAAGGCAATTCCAATCAGCATCCCAGGAGATGCTGCCATAGATGTAACTCCTTCAAAGAAATCTTTCTTTTTTTTTCAGCTCTTAAGGGGCCTCTGAGATACTCAGCAACACCTGGATGGATTTGGAAGAGGAGAGGTGACTTGGTGGGGAAGAGGTGAGGACACTCCAGGGTGTCTTCTGGCACATCTGACATCATCTGGGATCTAACTGAGAAGCTTCCAGGTGAGCCTTGTGAAGGCATCAGGTAAACACCACCCACAGAGGTGGCATGAAAACAAAGGTCCTTGGGCTGCCATTTCAGGTCCCCAAGTGACAGACATCCATTGAGTGCACATTTGGAAGCTCCATGTGAGGGTGGGGAGACCCTGGCACAGGTTTTCCCAGAGAAGCTGTGGCTGCCCCTGGATCCCTGGAAGTATCCAAGGCCAGGCTGTACAGGGCTTGGAGCACCCTGGGATAGTGGAAGGTGTTCCTGCCCATGGCAGAGGGTGGAATGAGACGAGATGAGATTTAGGGTCTATTCCAACCCCAACTGTTCTGTGATTCAGTGATTCCCTTCTTCCATGACAGTGATTAGAGGAAAGAGATGGTGCTGCCTGGGGTTTCTGCTCAGTGTCTGCCAAAGCTGTGTTCAGTTCTTTGGCCAGGATTGGCTTCCACAGATCTGCTCACTGTGAAACATCCCACAGGAGTCTCAAGAGCTGCTGAAGTTGCAGCAAATCAACTCAATTGGCAGGTGAGAGCCCTGGGAGTCCAGTGTACATCCTGTAAGCCCATATGAAACACGATGGCAAAGGAAATCTGCATTCCACACCCAAACATGAAGGTTTGCATCTGGGAAGGATCTGAAATGATCCACACCTTAAACTGCTACAGATTCAGGGCCTTAAATCCCTTCCTCCAGGAATGTCCACATCTGTGAGTTGTACTCTACTGGATAACACTGACACCTTGCAGAAAAATATGCTGGAAAATAAAGAACTATTGCCTTTCACAGTTTTTCATGAAATCAGAGAGGATTCTAAAGCTCTGAGACTAATTATTGAAGGCTCACCATAACAATGTGCGAAAATATCACACGGTGACAGAGAGAAATAGAGCCGACTTTTCTTCCTTTTAAATCTCAATTAAAAAATACATTGGATGAAATTTCCCATTAGCTGGTACTATTTGTACATCCCATGTTCTTTCTTTAATTAAAAAACGTGCTTATTGCAATACTGCCAGAATCGCTTTTACGGTATTTTAATTGTAATGTCTCTGCCTGATTAAAAAAAGAAAATATGAACTGGAAACTGCCTAAAAAAAAAGAAAAAAAGAAAAAAAAAAAAAAAAAAAAAAAAAAAAAAAAAAAAAAACAAAAAAGTATCACAATGCATATCCCAAATGGATTGATCAAAATGGCACAGAAAACAACCATGACAGGAACAGGTTCCAACTGTGCCTACTGACAAGGGATTTAAAAATGAGTTTAAGGACTAGTTGATGCCATAGAGAAGAAAACAGAGAGAAACACTTTTTCCTTCTTTCAGTGAATTAAAACCCAATCTTTATCAGCACTGACTGAAGCACAGTTTATTTGACAACTACTGAAGTCGGTGTATCAGTGAATGTTTGATGCTTGTTGCTAATAGCATCAAAGAGGAGCAAAAGACAAGCAAAATCAATGTCTGTGTTTTCCCTACTCCCAGATTTACTCACAGGATCTATTCTGGCCAAAGTCTGATCAAAGTGTGGACTACAAGAAATATAAAATATTCACAGAATCAGAGAATCAAAGAAAAACTGCACGTGGCACTCAGTGCTCTGGTCTACTTGACATGGTGGTATTTGGTCAAAGGTTGCACCCCATGATCTTGGACATCTTTTCCAACCTAAATGATTCTTTGAGTGAAAATGAGTCTTTTCCAGTACAAGGATCAAAGCAATCTTCTCCCTTATGCCTGCAGGAGTGGCTACCTCAAAACTGCCCTTGCAAGAGCAACTGCCCAGGTGAGGATCTTCAATTCCACTGGGGAGCACTGGGAGAGTCACCTCAAAATTCCTCAAAATTCTTCTCCAAGGAACTCCTGAAAGACCAGACAGGCTTTTTTTTTTTTTTTTTTTTTTTTTTTTGTTTTGTCTCCAGACCTCCCTAGACCACCATAATTGCAGACAAAAGCAACAACACATGCCTGAGGTATCAACCCATTCGAACACAATGTTCCCCCAGTGTAAGCCCTGTGCAAAGGAAATTTCCATCTGTCCTGGGTTATCATAAATATTTCCATACTTGTGATGTTGGGATTACAAAAATAACTGCAATCTGCTGAACATACAGAATTATCTACAGTCTGTCTATCTTGTATCTCTTCCCCAATCAGTCTTGTCTGAGCCATTTCACAGCCTGACTATTAAATTTTCCACTCTCGTGATCCACGTGTTGAGGAGGAGGGAGAAACTGCTGAGCCCTGGTGGCAGTGAGCAGAACCCAACTGCCTAATCCTCTTTCTCTATTTTTTTAACCCCCAGATCTTCTGGTCATTCCCAGAACCACTGTATGTTTGGGGCTATATGTTAATACAGCCATAAAGGGTCAGGTTAAGGCTGCACGTGAAGTTGATGTCCTTGTTCTAACACTCTTCAAATAATTCCTGCAATGTTGAAATCCTCAAAAGGAGACAACACAGGGGCAGTATTCAAAATCCTCATGGTGTCTTAAAAAAGAGGAATGTCAAAAAACGGGCCTGTACACATGAGTTGGGTTAGCTGGATCCAGCACCAGAAAATGGGCAGTGTAGCACCAGTGGATTCAGTAGCATTACAGCATTTTTCCATCCACAAAACCTTGTATTTTCAGCTTATGAGTGCACAGCCAGCCTGATGCTGAGTCATGAAAGGGAGCAGAGCTATAATTTAATCCCATTCTCCAGCTCCAACTAAGAAAATCTCTCCAGGTAGAATAGGAATGGGACATTTCAATCAAAGCACATATTTACACCTACCTTAAGGGTTAGGGGTCTACTGCCATGCCCATCTGGCACCTGGGGAAAGTGGCTGATTATTTGATGTGCTCATGGAGTTGGTAGTTGCTGCTCTGAGGGATCACTTGTGATTCAGTTTGAGAAGGGTGTCTATAATTCCTAAGATGAACAGGTCTTTGTTAATGTGTGTTTCTATCAATACAGGAACCTAAACAACTCCCCTGAGCTGGGCAGCTTAAAAAAAGGGAAGGTAAGGAAAGATAAATCTCAGCCTCATTTCAGAGTAGATCTCGGCATGTCTTGATTCCAAATCTAACCAAAGCTACACAGCCAGAGAACATATGACAGTGGATGCAACAGGCAACTTCACAAAGCTCAGATAAAAAATTCCTGCAGGTTATAATTCTAAAATGCTTTGTCCCTCTGTTTGGCGTGTAACAATGGAGAAAATAATCGCGTCTAGAATATTCTAATGCTGCTTTTCTAACTGAATTGACATTACAAACCAGGCTTCTTGGAAAACACGATAAAGAGGAGGAAGGATTTGAATGTCAGATGAGCCAAAGCCATAAAGATACTACTCCAGACTTCATTAAATTCAATCAGAGCTACGGCAGCTTCATGAGGGCTGACTCATAGATCAAATGAGCCTTTGAATAGGTCCGAAGTTCAGAGGGTTCCTGCCCCAATATTTTGCCCCAATTCTTCACAAAGTCAGTGACTGAGCCCCAAAATCTTCATCCAGGTTTGCAGCCAAAAGAAATCTGGTGTTCTGACCTGTTTCCTCAAAAGTGTGGAATAATCACAATAAGGTTAAGAAGAATCTTGAATCACAGATTTAGAATTTTCACTGGGGTAAAGAATTGTACCAAACTGTTTCACCGTTTTTTAATCTCAAAATCTCAGTTTATTTTTAATTTTGTTTTTAAATGGGAATGATGTCTGATGTGGCAATTCTTGAAAAGCTCTGAGCTTAGACTGAACAAGTTCAATCAGTTTTGGAAATGTTCCTATGATAGGGATAAACTTGAAAACTTTTTTCAGATTTTTCTTTATCAAATTGTCATTCAAATTTAAAATAAAATATAATTGTCAAATGCATGAGTTTAACCATTACCTCAATTAAAACTAGTACCTTTAATATCATTTTAGTATAAAAGCAACTTTACCAGCAACGATCCTGGTCTTTAAACATATAAAAACTCCTGCTGTCATTTTTTGAGCTCTATTTCAGCAGAGGCTTAACTTTGAGCAAGGAATTTCACCAGCACAACTCATTCCCTTAATAGCAGGCATGCATTCAGTAGTTTCCTGAACCAGGACCTCACTTCCATGGGGGAAGATTTCTGGCATGGAATAAAAGTCCTTTAAATTCTTACTTTGACACCCACAGAGATACACCTGTCTCACTTTTATTCTGGGTCTATGTACGGGTACATAAACCCAGTGAATCCAGGGTTTCCCATCATAACTATGCCCAGTTATTTACTTACTGGGGTAAGTACCAGCTGTGCTCTAGGATTTGGGATTATTTATTGTGTTTGATAGTTGTGACCTGCAATTCTACAACATCAATAATTTTGTAAAGGCTTTTGTGACTCGTCTGCCTCAAAGATGCCAAACAGAACAGAGTTGATTTTTTGTTATCAGCAGTGCCATTATCATCAAACACTGCTCAGAACAGCAGCTGTTTTGGTAGATTGGGGAAAGAAAAAAAGGGGGGAAAAAAGGCCTTTTTGCTTATATTTTCATAATACCTCAAACAGCATAAACGATTCCTTCTGCACAGAGAAAACATAAATTCTTGCCCTGTCCCCCATCACTGCCCCCTTGCATCTACAGAGAGCAGGCTCAGCCTGCACAACCAGGTGTCTCCTCTGTTGCTGCAGCTGGGCAATGGAAGGAGAGATCAGGGCCGTGAAAAACCCCATCCCCGGAGGAGGAAGAGCGCCGAGCCGCCCTCCTGCAGACCTTTGAGCAGCAGCAGGTTGAGGATGCTCGTGGTGGTCCCCAAGAGCAGGGTCCGGCCGCCTTCTATCGTGACGTTATCGCCATCTCGCGGCTGGTGGCCCGCAGGCCAGCTGGAGTCCTCGTCCCACCGCCCGCAGAGATGGAGGGCAAGCTGGAAAGAGAAAGATCCAGAGAAGTTCAAAGCTCACCCCTTCCCGCCTTTCAAGGAGCCAGATTGCTCGGAGAACAGTGGAGGAGATGATAACGCGGTGCCCAGCGTGGCATTGGCATCTCCTCCATCGTGCTCTGGGCAGGCTGACTGCCAGAGGGACCCTGTGTAAGGCAAAGGAATAAAAAGATATTGGCATTGGAGAAGGTCCTGGCCTTCTGTCACAATTTGGGGGTTGCCCCTTGTCTCGTTCTGGTTTGGGGAACGAGGGATTTGCTGCAGGTCTGGCTGCGGGCTGACCCCAGGTTTCCTGGTGTGTGTCTCTCTCTGCCTCCCGAGAAGCAGAACTGCACTGTTGTTTCCTGGTAATGTCATAAAAATAGCCCGAAGACCTTAGAATTAAAACGTCCTGCTGGATGGGCAGTATTTTGCTTTAGAGGTTTTCGGGGATTTTTTTCTTCCCAAGGGCTCTCCTGCTGCTCATCCTCATTTAGACAGGCATTCCTCCTCTCAAATACCTTTTTAGCTTTCTCAGCTTATCTGATTGCCTCTTCTTTGAGGGTGAGCACAGCAGTTCCAAATAAAGCCCTGGATAACTTGAAAGCTGCTAATGGACTGACTCATGATGTGCAATAGCAAAATGATGCCTGAGCTTAAATGTTCCTCCTCACCTGTAAACTTCAAGCATGTACTTTGCAGGGGAGGTTTTGTAGAATCACAGAATTGTTTGGGATGGAACCGTTCCATTCCAGCCCCCCTGCCATGGGCAGTGACACCTCCCACTAGTCCAGGTTATTTAGGACCCTGATGGTGAATTTCTTGTAGAAGGTGTGAATATTTTTGCCTGGACCGTGTGTGCACAAGTGTGGACATAGAAATCCAAAACATATTATTTGATCTCATATGTGAACCAGCAAGATCATCCTCAACTCATCTGAGGCTGGGGGCCGACCAGACATGGAAATATTTGTGGCCCTCACTGGGCTGTGCTAATCCAAAACAGGAGTGGAAAAAATAACCTCAAGACAAAAAAGCAAAACAGAGTTACTCCTTTTTCAAATGGAGCACATCGAGTGAATTAAAGCTTTTGCTCGGGAGCTGCAGTTGAGGTGAATCAATAACGGGGGTGTTATGATCGTTGTTCTCTTTTACTGTGCTGTTTTCAGGTTTGGTTTTATGTGCCTGACGTTTTACAGAGTATTTCCCATCGTGCTGTCCCTGAGCAACCTGGGCCAGTGGAAGGTCCCTGCCCATGGACCTTCAGATGAGCTTAAAGGTCTTTCCAACCCAAACCACTCTGTCATTCTACGATTCTAATTATTTACACCAGGGAACGAGTGATGGTTCCCAGGCTAAATGATACAACTGGCTGATATCCACTCTGGTTGGATGCTGGGATTTTCTACAATCCATTCTACGATTTCTCTACAAAGGCATTTAACTTGGTTCAGTTCAGACACACAGGCGGTGAAAAATTCTAGGGAGTGAAAATGCTGGTGTCAGAGGGGGTGAACCACTTCATCATTACTGAAGTAAAATTATTGAATAGTTGCTAAGTGCAGTAGGACAAGTTTCATTTTCATTAGTTGCAAACATGTATTTATATAATTCAGAGATATAGGACAAATTTCCAGCTGAAAGGGTAGATGCCTTTACCCACTATCTTTCCAGAGAGGCTGAGAATTACTCTTCATTGACAATGCTATGAAGCAGATTGTGTAAAATATACAACAGATCCACTGAAAAACAGCTAATTAAACTTGTTTTTATCTCAGAGCGGGGAACACTTCATAGAAAGGTGCATACACTGCTTATCAAACCAAGTATTGGCTAAAATTACAAATTCCATAAATTCCTGTCTGGCACAAATGCTGCCAATGCCACCAGCACAACCCTGGAGGAGATTATTATTAAATGGTGGGATCCACAGGAACATTTGGTTGAGAAGGTTTGCTGAATGCCTTTAAGTCACTCTGACCCTCTGAAATCACTTAGAGCCTTCCAAATAACTCTAATGACCAAGCAGGGCTGTAAGGAAAGTACCAAACCTTCTTGCTAGCACCACTTGCTAGCACGTAGTGAGCTATTGATGGAAGCCCTGCAAGAGTTAAGAAAAATAAATTCCCCTTCTGAATTTGACCTTTTTTATTATTATTAAGATAGTAACTAGGGATTTCTAATTAGAAAACACTCTAGTTCTTAATTTAAGCTTCTCTCTATCTAACATCAGTGTTCAAGCCTGATTGGTTTCTGCTGTCACCTCTTAGAGGACTCAATAACTGTTCAGTTCTACCAACATCATCTGGCACAAAAATCTCAGTGTTCCTACATGACAATGGAATCACAGAATGGTTTGGGTTGGAAGGGACTTCAAAGATCACCTCATTCCACCTCCCTGCCATGGGCAGGGACACCTTCCACCATCCAAGGTCGCTCCAAACCCCATCCAACCTGGCCTTGAACACTTCCAGGGATGGGGCAAACACAACTTTTCTGGGCAACCTGTGCCAGGGCCTCTCCACCGTCATAGAGGTAGAAAATGAGTTAATCAAGGTCCTGAAATTCTCTATTTTTCCACCCAGGCATACCTAAATTTTCCAGTGAGAAAATGCCTGGCTAAGTCCACTGTCATGTGCACCACCTGCCTGTGTGTCTTTCAAGTGATTTCTGATTTGAACTTTTTCTTCTTTATAAATAAAATTAAACAGATGAACATCAACTGATAACACAAGACCAAGAGCTGTTTATAATCGCTTGTACTATCCTTGCATTACCACAGAGAGAATAAATCCAAAGAATCTGTTTTAGGAGGAGAAAAGGGGATTTGCTCAAGGAACATACTTTAAATTACCACAGCACAGTGGAATGTACAGGGAGGTTAGAGTGAAGGCAGCTCTAAAGGGATTGAGGAAAGACATCAAACAATATTGTCTGGTGACTCTTCTCTTGCAGCCCTGCACCCTTCCCTAAGATGAAAGAGCACCTCCTTAAGATCTTTGAGAGAAGAGGATGTGGTCTAATGCAAGTTTAGTGCGAGGGACACCTGCCCTGAACCACCAGCACAGTTTTCCTCAACTTTGTGAATCCCATATGATTACCCTCCCTGATTTCTGGGAGAAAAGCACAGTGCAATCTCCAGCTGCAACAGAATTCTTAAGTTCCTTTGCTGAAGGGTGGTGGTGTTTATGCCCAGTTCCATTTAAGCAGCCCACGGTAAGATAACATGAACTAACACACAAACTAATTGCACATCTCTCATTAAGCAGTGCAGGTGACGGAGTCACAACATCCCTCTCACTGTTTTGGTTTTTTTTGCAGACAAGCAAAATTCTTTATTTTTCTATTTCTTTTTCCCCCTGCCTGGCACCCTGCATTTGACCTCTGGTGTTTAATTGAAGTACTTCTCAGCAAGCCTGAAGAGCAGCAGCAGCTGCAGGTGCCAGGGTTGTGGCCAAGTGCCCACCCCACGTGTGCTTGCTGGATGAACCAGAAGGAACCTGCAGAGCCAAGGAAAGCTGTGTGTCAGCAGCTGGCGCTGGCCATTTTCTTCCTGTGCTTTTTCCAGCTTCAGGAAAAATGGCAGGGAGCTGGAAAGTCGGGATGGGAGAAAGAGGAGCTGGCATAAAACAAACCCTGAGCTGTGAAGCTGAAGCTGGCTGGCAGCAGCTGCTGCAGTGAGGTGGCAGCTCCACGCTCTGGCTTCAGTGTGTACCAGAGCTGGAAAGATGATTTGGAGGAAACAGAGCTTATGAGACCACAACATCTCTGCAGCCATCTGTGTCACTGTCAGAGCTCACACTTGGACGTGGTCAATTTCAACGAGGTTTAACAGGAGAAGCAAGAAAACAAAGATGTTGCAATCCTGCAAGGTTTGGGACAATCAAATAGATAATGTGGGGCATGATTCTCTTCTGGTTGTATACTTTATACAATGTAATGAGTTAAATTAACAATTATAAGCTGAACTGAGCACGGAAAATCATCCCCTAAACTGTTGCAGGATGTGCCCTCACATCACACATCCATAGGAAACCCACTCTGGCAACATTTCACATTCTGAATCCAGCACAGCAGATGGCATTAACCCAGTAGGGAGCCAAACCTGCAAAATATGGGCAGAAACCTCCTGTGGATTGGAAATCACCAGCACTGGGAATCCCTAAGAAACCCCAGTTGTTCTTCCTGGGGCACCAAAGAGCAGAAGGAGCTGGGAGGGGATCTGACCTCAAAATTAAATGAATAGAGTCCTGTAAGTGCTTTCCAGCTCTCACATGTATTTGGAATGTGTCATGCACACAGCAAATTTCATTTGCTAGGGAAAGGTTTTTTTTTTACCCAGAGGGAATTTGGGCATTGGAACAGGCTCCCCAGACCACCAAGCTGGATGGAGCTCAGAAACATTTGGACAAAGCTCTCAGGCACATGATGGGATTTTTGGGGTGCCCTGTGAGGGCCAGGAGTTGTACTCAAGGATCCTTATGGGTACCTTCTAACTCAGAATATTCTGGGATTCTATGCACAACTCATATCAAGCCCAAACCTTGTGTACCAGGCCCATAGCTTGTTAAATCACAGGTTAATTTGGTGGGGCAGGTATCAACTCCTTCCCACTTGTATCTTCAAAATATTTAATGAAATATGTAAAAGTAAAACACCATTTTTGTAGCATACAATAAAAGACACACAATCTCTTTGCAATTCAGCACCTTACTCCCTTTCCTGCCTACTGCACCTTCTTTTTTCATTTTCCAGGCAGATTTCTTTCCATTTTGTTTTTTAGCTGCTGCTGTCAGTCAGGCTGGCATTGCCTTTCTGTGAGACTTTGGGGACACAATCTCTCAGGATCAGTTTGTCACCTTGTGCCTGTGACTACCAGGGCTCAGAAACAGCAGCAGTGACTGCAACAACTGAATAAATAACAGTGAAAAACTTGTATTCCCACCCAGGCTGGTAAACCATTCACAAATGGGAAGGATACCAAAATGCAAGGATTGGGCTTTAAAGGATTGAGAAATTCCTGTTTAGACACAGAAGAGATCATTTGATCACGTTTCAGGATAACTTTAGAATTTCTTTAGTGAAGTGAGGTTTGTTTAGAATACAGTCCCAGAAAAGGACTGCAACAACAGTTAAAGGCACAAAAATAAGAGCTTTCATCCTCTCATCAGAAAATAAATTCTAAAACAAAAGCAAGAAGCAGTGATGCAGTTAAACACAGACCCTTCTTCCTGGTATGCTCACTATTCTCCCTTCTTCCCTAGATTTTAAGGAGAAATTCTTTACTGTGAGGCCCTGGCACAAGTTTCCTAGAGAAACTGTGGCTGTCCCATCCCTGGAAGTGCCCAAGGCCAGAATGGACAGGGCTTGGAGCAACCTGGGCTAGTGGAATGTATCCCTGCCCACGGCAGGGGTTTTGAAAGAATATGTTCTTTGATGTCACTCCCAACCCATTCCATTCCATGATTCCAGGCTGTGGGTTCCAGCTGGGGCTTACCTGTGACATGGCCAGGGGGAGAAACCTGCAAGCAGGAGGGTTTTCCCACCAGCTCCACACCCAGCAGACAGTTTTACCCTTTCCCCAGACCCAGCTGAGAGGACACAGAGCACAGTGTGGTCCCCGCAATCTTTAGCAGGAGGAAGTTTCCCCCGTCCCAGTGAGCACGTCCATGAATGAACAAAGGTTCGGAGTGCTGCCCACACAGCAGAGATTGACACCCACGAGAGCAGCCTTTCCTTGGTGCTGACAGATTGCCATTTAAGCAGTGAGCACGGAGAGCAAGTGTTCCTGTCCTCAGTCACCACGGAGAGACAAGGTTAACATTCCAAGTGATGGAGTGCAGCGCAGATTTCCCCACGCCACAGACCCAGGACTCCACACCACATCTGAAAACACTTTAATTTCAGTGATGGATACGGGGAGCTCACTTTCCAGGCTGTGAACTCTTAACAGCTTCCCAGTTTAATACATCATGAAAAGATTTACACACCCCCTCACCCAACTCCCATCCACCTGAAGGAAAGAAAAACGTATATTTGGAGGAGACAAAAGAGGAGGGGAGGTATTTTATTATACTAGATGTCTTTTACAAGGGAAGTATTTTCAGCCATCTGCTCTAATTATTCCTCCTGTATTGGCCACCATCTTCATGCAACAATAGAAATAATTATCTCCTCAAGGGCAGAAAAAAAATATTTACAGAAACAAACAAAAGTTGATTATCTTTAGCTCCTAGGGAAAAAAAAAAAAAAAAGAAACAAGCTACTTCTTAATGAAGGAGCAATTAGGAAGGTGGGTAGAACATCTATAATTAAACCAGACAAATTGGTGCAGGCTCCTCCCTCCTACACACACTTGAAAGGGATGCAAATGTAAGTTATTTGCTACAGTCAGTGGCATTAACAAGCAAAATGCTGCCCAGTGCCCAAAGAAGCTGAACCTGTCTCTTGGCATCATTCCCTGCCTCTCCTGCTTGTTGCACCTCTAACCCTTTGCCAAATTAAGTGAAAAATACTCACCACAACTGCAAAGCTACGGAATTTCAATTGGCATGGGGAGGTCTTCCTCTGTATAACAGCATCCCCAAGACAATTGCAGGATTCTCATTCATCTCATTCATCCTGTTCTTTAAGAACAGCCTCCTGCCTGCACTTCACCACTCAGTGTAAAAGGAAGTGCTTTTTCTATATAAACCAAAACCAGAGGACTTTTGCAATTGTCTTTTCATTCCCTGCAGTGTAAAAGAATTCTGGTCACTAAGAGAATGAAGGCATATATACAGCTTTGTGGGAAAGATGGAATGGGGCCATCCCAAAGGGAACAGAAAATATCTTATACTGGGCAAAAACAAGCCATAAAGCAAGAAAAAAAAAAAAAAAAAAAGAAAAAAAAATGTCTCTACTAAGAGCAAAGCACAATGCCTCATTTGGTAGACAAATTTATGGATTTTGACTTCCAAAAAGCAATTAGTAGAATTTAAGTGTCTGTGCTATGAAATCACTTAATGGCCAGACTGAAGCTGGCCAAGGAACAGACTGATCCGGCTGATCCAGGAAGTGATGGGATCATCATCCCTGGAAGTGTTTAAAAAACATATAGATGTGGCACTTGGGGACATGGCTTAGTGGTGGACCTGGCATTCCCCATGGTGGACCCCGTTCCTGGGGGAATGGTTGGACCTGATGATCTTGGAGATCTTTTCCAATGTAAATTATTCTACGATTTTTAAGGCTGAATTTCCCAAGGCTTCTCCAAGAAGTCCCAGGACAGAGGGTACCACCTATTGCTCATTACAGGTGCAAACACCAACCAGGAGAGAGCTGCAAACCAGCACACTGGGAACCCACACCCATTCCAGAAAGGTCAATTTTCAGTACCAAAAAAAATATAAAAAAAAATAAAAGATGCCTTCAAATATTTAAGTAGCCTGTACTGAGTTTCTTAGGAAATCACAATGCCAAAGGGGTCTACAAAGGGGTCTAGTGCATCCTACAGTGTGCTCAGCAACACCATAAAGGACTTTTATTCATGTGCACATCACTGCAGTGTTCCAAATTTGCCATTGATTGAAGCATTTCCAAGCTGTGTGAGAAGGAGAAGAAAGCAAGAGAGAAAGGAGAACCCCTGGAAAAGTTTGAAATGGAAAATCTACTTCCATCCTCTCAGTGAAAGCGCCACATTCACCTTTATTACTTCTATTTCACACAATCATGGAATATTCAGAGTTGGAAGGGTCCCAAAAAGATCACTGAATCCAAATCCTGGCCCTGCTCAGGACACCCCAAAAATCCCATCCATGGGAAACCTGAGCAGACACTGGTAACCAAACTGGTCAACAAAGGTGGGGAGATAATGGGACTGTCTTATTCTGAAATAAATGTTTCCAAAAATGTCAGAAATTGTTGTGTTCAAGTCACAAATCACTACAGAAGTAGCCTTAGACACACTCAAAAACAAACAAAAAAATAAATAACACCCCCTCCAAACAAAAACAAACAAAAACCCAAACCAAACCAACCAAAAAAAAAAGCAGGAGAAGTCAAGATATCGAGATATCTAGAGAACCATACTCTGTGAAAAAATTAATCATGTATGCCAAAAGACATCATTATCCCCAGGAAGACTGAAAGGAACTGTAGCTATGAATAAACCAAGGATGGAAACGAGCAGAATGTTTCAGAATGTACCTGCATGGAGAGACTGGAACAGGTTTCCAGACAGAGAAGGAGACCAAGCTCAGTTTTCCCTAATGACTTAGTATTCCTGACATGACAGCCTGGGACAGAACAAGCCTGGAACATAAACCAACAAACCATTTCCAAGGCCAAAAGGTGATATTTTTATCACCGTCTGCATCATCTGCTGCTGTGTAACTTCTCTTTATCCACTACTCCAGCTTTAAAATGCAGGTGGGATTATCCCAGCACGTCCCTCTTTAATTACTCCCAAAATCATTAATACAGGAAGGATCGGGGCTGGGTTCAAGGCTGGACATGTGATTCACCATCCAATATCTATTTTTAACTTAGACTGTTTGTACCCTGAGTTAAAAAGAAATTATTATTTTTCCTTTTTTTTCTGATTTTGTTTATTTTAGCTGTCCTGCAGAAATCTTTCTGACTTCTGCTGAGCCGCACAGGCACAAGAAGGGAAGAATCTGGCTGGGCATGTTCTCTATGGGACTGATGAATGACTCTAGTCTCTCCCAAACTATTAGAGGATAAATCTGTTTACACACAAAAAATTGACCTGGGCTGGTGAGGTGGGACTAGAACCAGGAAACTGGCACGTCCCAGAGGTAAAAATGCATTTGCAGCCAAAAGCATTAGTAACTCAAGACCATAAACAAGCCACAGCATCATTAATTACTCAGACAGGGGCAGCCACAGAAGCAGTGAGAAGACCCAAAAGCCAACTGTAAATAGTTCATCGAGCTGATTAGTTCAGGAAAAAAATGAGTGGGCACTTTGGAGGTCAGAGGCCATGGCACAAGTCAGTCTCAAGCCAGTTTGCAACTGGACAATGGCATGAGAAACAGCTTAATTCCTGTTTAAAAAAAAGGAATCCCAAACAAAACCGGTAAAGCCACTTAAAAAACAACCACTGAAAAATAAGGTTTATTCAGCAGGGGAGTAATCACTGCAATTTTGAAGCACAGAAGGTAAGGCTCCTTGCTCCAGAAGTATTTAATTAAGGACATGGAGGATTAGTTAAATCTAATGGTGCTTTTATAGGGAGGGTACTGAAAAGACATTAATGTTGTAAGGGGGGCTTATCCCAGGTATAGATGAGGCATCTTCGTACACACAGGCAACAAAACTCACCCAAATCCCGTGTAAAATACCAAATAATGGAGGGACATGAGCACTATTAATCCACTCCACAATTAAACAAACCATGAGACCTCAGGGAAGGTCCCTGTCTCTTTACCACACTCACACAAGGACCAAAGTGTTTGGTTTGGGTCTCTTTCAGGCTCGTGATTTCACGAGCCTGAAATCAGAAATCTCAATTTCAAATATTAAAGAAAACACGCCAGGAAGCAGAGGAACTGTCCTGGAGCACATGAAGAGCCTTGTTTCACAGAATATGCGTTTTCTGCCTGGTAACTCCTTGTTAATCCACAAGAATCTTCCCACTGTTCACTTACAGCATGATATTCAGAGACAGATTATTTATTACAGTGGAAACTACCCTAGTGCAGAGTTTTAAGCCCAACTTGCTGAAAATCCTGCGAGTGTAAACACACTGAGGAATTCAGTGCAACCTTCCAGTTTAGATACAACAGGACTGGGCTTTCCTTTCCAGAACACTGGACACAGTGTTAAAGGGCACACATAATGTACACATCTCTCTAAAACAGCCACTTTGCAAAGTATGGAGGCTTCTGAGACAAATTAAAAGCAGCAATTTAATGGTAATGAGAAAATTACAGCATCAAGTTGTTTACACAAGCAGGATAACCAAGCCTGGTGACTGTGTCAGCCTTTGCACTGTGCAAATATTGTCTTCCAATTGAATGATCTTGAGTTAAACTTACTAATCTGAGAGCAAATATCGTAAATGCAAAGATTAGCTCAACAATTTGCCAACCACCTGCAGGAAAAGTAACCAAATTATGTCCTTATGTGTCAGTGAGAAGGATTTCTGAATGGCTGCTACAGTAAATGAGGGAGTAAATGGGAGGAGTGAGGCTCATCCACCCCAACAGTGCCAGAGAGAGCTGCTGATAGATTTTTGGATCAGGCAGGAAGATAAACAGAATCATAGAGACATTTGGGATGGAAGGAATCTCTGGAGATCATCTAGTCCTACCCTCCTCCCAAGGCAGGGTCACCCAGAGTAGGTGACACAGGAACACCTCCAGGTGGGTTTGGAATGTCTCCAGAGAGGGAACTCCACACCCTCCCTGAGCAGCTCTCCCTCAGTGTAAAGAAATTCTTCCTCAATTTGAGGTGGAACTCCTTGTGTTTTAGAACTCCTTGCAAGAGTCCCAAGACAGCTGTGAAGGTCAGCGCACCAGTGTGGGATCCAGGCTCTGACTTTCCCACAGCTCCCATGGAAGCACAGGGAATACAGGTGAGTTGACACACAAACCATCTCCGTAGCAAACCTGGCTTGCAGGGGGGTTGCAGTGATTTACCAGGCAAGGACTGAAAAGTGCTTGGAAGAGGGCAAACTCTGTTTGTAGGCTACAGCTTGGTCTGTCCTATGCCTAAAATACAGCAACCAGACAGCAAAACCACACAGTCCAAGGACAAGCATTGATTCTGCCTTAATTGCATCCACATCTCCTCAGCCAAAGCATCAGGGCCATTGATTATTACTGGGCACGACCAGCTACTCAGGGTAGGATCTGATGTGGAGCAGCAGCATTCAGAATGATCACTGCATCAAAGGGATAATTGCAGGTGTAATGAGGTGGAAAAGGCTTGGCCAGCAGCAGAGGCACAGTCACTTCTCTAAGATGAATGATAGAATGGGAATGGTTTGGGTTGGAAGGGTCCTCAAAGCTCACCCTGTTCCACCCCTTGCCATGGGCAGGGACACCTTCCACTATCCCAGGTTGCTCCAAGCCCCAACTAACCTGGCCTCGGCCACTTCCAGGGATTGGGCAGTGACAGATACTCCAGGAAACCTGTGCCAGGGCCTCATCACCCTTTAGCAAAGAATTCATTCACAATGCCTAATCTGAAAGTACTTTTAGCTTAAGGCAATTACCCCTTGCCCTATTACTCCACGCCTTTGTGAAAAGTCCTTCTCCAGTCTTCCTCTAAACCTCCTTTAAGAATCATTTCCTCTCATACTGTGCTATAGGGATGCAGGTTTTGGGACTCCCAGCAGCCACCAAGACCGTCCTGCTCCTGGAGAAGTGGGTGTCAGCAACCAACAGCGCTGGTGCCTGACTTCTGCCATGGAGAAAATCCTGCACCTGCCCCTCAGGTAGAGAACCTCACCCTGCACAGCTGTTATTTCAGTAATGTGAGCTTTTGGAGCAGCTCCTCCCAAGCTGCGAGCTTTCAGAGCCCGCTCTCCAACTCAGTGTCCTGTTTAGCTTTAGCACATCAACAGCACGCTGCCCTCAGCCTATCTGTGTGCATTATCTGCTGCTCTAATGTATCGTGTACCCAACCACAGCATCATTACAGGTAAGTGCTCAGGTTTAAATGCAAACATAATTGCATAATGTGGGACAGCCAGGAAGAATAATGCAGGAAATAGAGCCAGCTCCATCTGATAGTGCAATCTGACTGGAACGCCGGCCCTTCGGATCAAACGCGGCAGCCCAGATGGGGCAACCGAGAATAAAAGTGCTCCGTGGTATCTTTATTGTCATCATCAAAAACACTTATCCTCCACAAAGGTAAAAAGGTGAAGATGGGACTGGTGCAGAAAAGGTCACAGAAGCAACAGGGTATCACCGGGTTGTGGGGGGTAAGGAAGATGTCACACCCTAGAAAAAGCCACCTTTGGCCTTGTCACTCCAAGCTGAATTTGCCAGTTCCTGATGGGAATCTGAGCACTGAGTGGCACACTGGGAACACCCATGCCATTTTCCTGCAGTCAGGGGCGTCTCCTTAACTGTGATAAGTCCAGATAAAGCCTCCCATCCTACTGGGCAAGGAGCTGCACAAAGAGGGGAGAACATTCCCAACACAAGACGCCCTCGAAATGAGAACATGTCTGCAGCAGATATGTACACTTTAATACATTTATTTTTTGTAGCTAAAATTAGAACTGATTCTCCATGGAACAGCACTTCCATCTGTTTAATTTTAATTTTTTTCAGTACTTTGAGCTCACAGTGGCACACGATAGATGATTTCAGGGGTGCAGACAGCCCCACAGCAGAAGCCAGAAGGCACTTGAAGTTAATTTAGTGCACTTTGAACCACTTGCCCTGAATGACAACGCCTCCACTGAAGAGAGCATCACACACGTCATGGGACAGTAACCGCCCTTGTCATTCCAGGAGATTTTAGCCCAAACTTCATTGAAATCAGACAAGAGGAGAGCCTATCGTGAGAGAGAACCTCTCCACCAACACACTGCCCTCTGACCTGGGAAGCCTTTGAGTTGAAAGCACAAACTGCTGCTGTTTGAGTTGTAAAGACATCCCTCTGTCTGCAACAGGGCTGTAACAGCTCATCTTTGTTGGGAATGCAGATCCCCTGCAATAATGGAGCAGTGGGATGGCCTTCACTCCATGGCCTTCACTCTCTGCCCTCACACACACACACACTTGTCTGCCTGTTAATCATTTGGCAGGATAAAAAGCCCAGGGTCCTTCTACCCAAGGATCCATGCTGGCACATCCTTACCCCAGAATCTGAATGCATTCAAGTGCTAAAGGATGCAGGTGTGTGCTGAGTAATATTCCAAGGGTGAATTTCATTTTGGAGAGGGTTGGGTACCATCCTAGTGCACACACACAAAAGAGGATGCAGGTAAAAGTGGAGACGCCAGCTATCACCACCTGACCCAGAAATTGTTACCCATGACACCTGTATTCAAATCCCTCATGTACCTGACAAACCAGAAACTCCCTCCTCCAGACCTGAAATGGAACATTGGCTTGGGGCTGTGCCAGTGACCAGCATCTGCAGTCCTTTCAGCATGGAAAAAACTCAATTTCTGCAACACTGTCTGGGCCATCTCAGCTTTGAAGCCACATTTTTAGCTCAGTGGCTCCATCCTCTGACTCACCCCAACAGGGCACCCAAAAAATCACTGCAGAGAAACACCGACTGCCCAACTTCTTCTGAGCCAATTCATCTCAGAGAATCACACAATCACAGACTGGTTTGGATGAGAAAGGACCTTAAAGACCATTTAGATCTAACTGTCTGCCAGAGGAAAAGACATCTTCCACCAGACCAGGTTGCTCCAAGCTCCGTTCAATCTGCTGTTGAACACTTCCAGGGATGAGGGAGCCAAAGCTTCTCTAGGAACATGTGCCAGGGTCTCCCCACCCTCACAGGAAAGGATTTCTCCTGAATATCTTACCTAAATCTACCACAGAATGGTCTGCGCTGCCTTCCTGTGCCTGCCCTCCTGGGTTTGTTTACTGGTGAGCTCAAGGAAAAGCTCCCCTCGACACTGAAAGCAAAAAATTGCATCTTCTGCTCACTAAACACAGGTGAAGGCAGGAGGAAAACCTGCAGACAAAGGTGAATTAGAGAATGAAAGAGCGGGAGAATGTGTGTGAAACAGGGAGCACTGTAACCCCTAGGTGGGTGAATCTGAGCCTGACCCTTGATCAGAATCCCAGACCCAGAGAAGATGTGTGAAAGCAGGAAAACAAATCAACAAGCAAAACAGCGATCTCTTTCTTCAATTTTATTGGAGGAAGTTCAAATTTACCCAGCTCCTCACAACCTGTCTTTGGCTAAAATCACCACTAACGAGCTCTGACATTTGAAATTTAACTGCATATGAGCTAACAGCTCCCAGCCCTCCACCACCCAGGGAGCTGACCGGGAATATTTGGTTAAAGTCATAGACGGGGCTAAACTGAGCTTTATTGAGAAGAGCCAGCGTCCAGGGGTAAGTGTTTATGGCACCCACTTCACCTGACGCTTCCCTGCCCGGACACGTCTGCTTTTCTTCACGGGGACCACAGAGCTCTCAGTCCCCTCCTCTCCTCCCCGGCGTAATTATTTGCTGATTTTTACGAGGTCCCCTTACGGTCCCTTAATGAAGTCCTTTGCTCTGCAGCAATTCACGGGGACAGATTGGACACGAGGGGCTTCCACTTAGGGAGCTGCCAATCAGGGGATGGTACCCAGCATTTAGCCAGCAGTTGTTAAGCCAGTCTATCACCCGGCTATTAGAGGCTCATCACGAAAACAGCTTGCTTTTACTGGCAACCACATCAAATCAACCCTTTCCTTAGAGACAAGGGGAAGCCTCGAGTAGATTCATCGTGGCAGAGCTCTGGTTTTCCCTCCTGCTACAGCAATTATTTTTTTTTTTTTAGTTATTAATAAACACTCTCTGAACTGAAATCTCCCTACTTTAAATTTGTTTTTCCTCTAGCTGTACACCTAGTTCAAATTTTTAGTCCGTGCTAAACGCTGTGATAGCACCAACCAGGAAAAAAATCAAACTTTAAAAAAACCCTAAACAACAAATACTATTTGTCTTTTCTCTATGCCTCACTCTAAACTCTGTGCACAGAAAAAATCATGATACAAGGTGATTGTCTCTCTGTCACTACCAGAGATTTGCTACAAGACCAAATTTTCAGGCTTTTGTTATCCTCAGGACTGATTTTTCTTTCAAAGAGGTAAAACATAACTGTTCCCCTCCCACACACTTTATCCAAGGCTTCTTCTCACTTCTCGTGGATGGGGTGGGACACCTGGTCTTGCCCTCATGGCAAGAGGACAGGCCAGGCAGCAGACTCAGAACTTTAGAGCTACATCCATGGCCCAATCACGTCAGGAAATGCTTCAATGATCCCACTCTGGCCAAAACTCTGCCACTGAAATCTCCCATACTTCAGTAGAGGGTGACCGCACGCCCAGTCCTTTCTGGGTGCTGCTGGAGCCAGACCCCAGAAATGTTTGGGAAGGGATTGTAGGTCAGCCAATGCCTCTGGCACACAGGAAACACCATGTGGAGCATCTAGCCCACAGTGCTGCTCTGTTTGGGACTGGGGAGAGGACAGAGGGTGACATGTCCTCTGTTAGTGACACAAGGCCACATCTTTATCCCATGTCACACCACACAAAGGACAAGACCATCAGATGTGTTAAGCCATGCTCCAATCCAGACTGAGCCCGGGCTAGGTGTGTCTCCAAGCTGCTCAGCCCTTTTCCCATCAAATTCAAGGTACAAGGCATCCTCCAATTTCACCCAGAGCCCAGGGCTGGGAACCCCAGCACAGTCCGAGGCATCCAACATCCCCATTCCTTTCCCCCAAGGAGACAAAGCCAGGCTGAGCAGGGCTTTGAGACACCCTATTTAGTGGAAGGATCTCCAGCTTTAAGGACTTTTCCAACCCAAACCATTCTGTGAGACCCTGTCGCACAGATGGAGAACCAAAGCCGTGGTTTCAAACAAAGAAAATCCTTCCCCCTCCAAAATGCCCAATTGCTGAGGGAGTCAATTAGAGTTTCTGTCATAATTAAGCAGAAAAGTGGCAGCAGCATTCTGTGCAAGGGCCTGGGAACAAGTGGAGAGGACATGAGCCCACAGTCACTCTGGGAGCTTCCCCACACCCTCCTGACCTATATTGGAGCCTTCCTTTTGCACAGGAAGTGAAAGATTTGCTTTCTGTCCCCTGGAGCAGCACTTCCAAAATGGCACTTTTCACTCCAAATATGCTTCTTTTAAGGGTTGTGAGCAGGCATGAATGGAGGGGGAAGAAGGAAAATGGTTCTCATTAAACCATGCCATGCTCATTTCTGATTTCACACAGGTTTGTTTAAATGCACATGGAAAAGCTTTGAGGTGCTGTGGATTACAGGGACTGGCATCCCATCCTGGGGATTGTGGCATTCCATCCGAGGATATCCTGGGACTAGCTCCCAACCCACCTCTCAGTGCAGCTGTATGAGTGGTGGGGAGAACAGAGTTCTCTAGAAAGCCACTTACAATTCAAGAAATCATTTCCATAGAGAGATAAGAAAGATGGTGGGACTGAAAATAAAAAGAAGAGGCTTTTCACAGTGGGGAGGGGGAGGAAAAGAAAGTTACAGTTCAGGCCTTCATTTTTCACCTGACAGCAGGAGAGGAAACAGTTAAACCTCAAATTGGGAAGCAAAAAGTTAAGGGAAAATAAAACCACACCACAAGCACATCTAAATTTCCCATTGCAGCCCAAGGCTGAACCCATTAAAAGGAAAAAAAAAGGGAAAAAAATTTAAAAATAAGAAGAAATAATTAAAAACAAAATAAAAACAGAGAAAAGAAGAGAAGCAATTTTGCTTATCCTTTCCTCACACACCTAGCAGCCCCTTTTTCCTATTATTTATTTATTTATTTACCTTCCCCTTCCAGAGCAAGGCCCTTATTTTCTCATTTAGTCCAACAGAGATTGTCCTCTTGAAATGACCTTTTTTTTTTTTCCTTTCTCTCTCTCTCTCTCTCCTCCTCCTCTCCTTCCTCCCCCGCCTCCTCCCCTCTGCCTCCAGGCCATTGCCCTCGTGCCAGTAACTAGATAACACACTCTATCAGAGATTTTTTAAAAAATCATTGCAAAGGCACTGGGGCTGATAGTGGCATCAATCCTTGCCTGACACGGGCTCGGGTCAACCATTTATCTCTTCACATTGCCTGTGGTTACTGGGGAGCCCATCTTGGTTCTCTACATCTTAACAACCTTGCAGATGGTCCCTCTCTGCTCCAGCAGCCTCCACACCCCAAGACTGGTTCTGTGGGCTTGTTTTTATTAGGTTTTTTTTTATGGACTGTTCCGCTTCTTTTCTGTGAGGATCTGGTGGGTTTTATTGCACTCCCCACCTCTTTCTGGAAATAATTCTGTGACCAAGATAACAGGTTAAGAAAACAGGGAGTTTGGAGATGCGAGGATGGGCTTGCTGAGCTGTTAAAAGTGAGTATTTATGAAAAAACACACAAAATATTGTAGAAGAGTTGCATCTAGTCCTACTCCTGATGTCCCATCCTGTGTGACATGGCTATTTTCGGCTGGCTATACTGTCAAAGGACACAGGAACTCTACTCATAGCCCAAGACAACATAAAGTCAGGTCCTATCAGGATACTTGTTAAAAAATCCAAAAAACTATCCCCAAACCTCAGTAAATTGTGATCCCCACCGCCAGACTGAGAGCTCTGGTGTTTTGCATTCTCTAAATGGATACACAGGTGTCCAATATCTAATATCCAATGGATACACCAATGATACGATATTGTATCATAATTCTCCCTCAAGTGGAGAAGAGGGTAGCTGCTTTATTAACCCCCTCCAAACAAACTCCATATCAAACTGGAATCTGCTCTGTTCTGGCAATGTTCAAGGCCAGGTTGGACGGGGCTTGGAGCAATCTGGTTTAGTGGAAGGTGTCCCTGCCCATAGCAGGGGGATTGGGACTAGATGATCTTTTTAAGATCCTTTCCAACCTGAACCATTCTCTGACTCTATGATCCTTACCTGCCTAACTACTCAGCCTGCTGTAGTGGTTTTCCTCATGGACTGCCAAGTACAAGCTTTTCACTCTAAAAAATGCACCCATCAAACATTCAGGCACCATGAAGACAGCTCTAAAATTAGAATAAAAAAGAGTCACTTCCCATCACTTGTAACTCTCACAGATGGAGAACAGGTTCAGGAGTTTTCCCTGCCAATGCAGGGGGTTAGAATAAGATGATGTATAAGGTCCCTTCCAACCCAAACCAGTCCATGACCTTGCATCAGTCCTGCTGTGAGTAATGAAGTAACAAACAGCCTTTTATGCCCAGACTGCCCTGGGTTTCCAGAGAGCTTTCCATGCTCCCTGAAAGCTGCCTAGGTTTTGCCACCTGTATAAATCACCAAATACCTCCACCAGTTTAAACAATTTCATTGCTTCCCTCACCTCCAAACACTTTGGCATCAAGAGAGATGGTAAGTAGGGGGAAAAAAAGCTAAAAAAGAAGGATCTCCAGAGGAATCCAAGGGATTTGAAGAGTTAGTCCTGACTATATTAAGTTGAAATTGAACAGAAAGGACTTTTGAGGTGACTGTGCATATCTCAGACAAAGCCTTTGTGGCGTGTTTATATTTTTTTCTTTCATGAGAAGTGAACAAAGCAGTTATCCCTGTATCAGTCACCAAGCTAAGAATTCACAGATCCCTCAATACTCGAAGCCACCCCTTAAATCTCAAGACCTTCCCTTAAAGCCCTGTTAAAAACAAACCCAAGGCAGGGCAGCACACCCAGGCAAAGCCACAATCCAGGGCGGCATTTTTATCTGGCAAGTTATTTTTTATTGACCTCCTCTCCCTCAACAGGGACCCCTTGAGGGTCGGGTTGCAGGGAATTCACTGGGATACCAGTTCAGCTTCCCTACAGCTGACTTAATACACGGCATGGGCCCTCTGCCAAGTATTCCATCACCCATGTGGGCCAGCAGAGGAGGGGGAGCAGGGAAGCACAGCTCCAGCAGCATGTTTGCATCATGATTAGGTCTGGTCCAGCGATCCGGAATAACAATGGGAAGGCTCACTAAGCATAATGGGTTCAGAGCCATCCCAGCCTGGTCAAACCCTCCCATGAGCATCCTCTCCTTGTGTTTTCGGGGTGTTTTGCACATCTCATCAAGTGTCACCAGAAGCTGACGTCTCATTATGCAGCCAAGGTGGAAGTGGACAGGTACTGAGTGAGCATTAGAACTTCTCTTTTCCCTTTTCATTATTTAATTCATGTCTTCCCATTATCCAGCGCATTCTTGAAGCTGTGAACTAATTAAGTCCTGTGGGATATACAATCAGTGCTGGGTGGGTTTTTTTTTTCCCTCCCTCTCTTTTCAGTAGGCTTAATTGCATTATATACTGAAATAAAAATAATTGTGCAACTCTTCTTAGATAATAAGAGAGCAAGTTACAAACACTAATGATGCTGAATGCAACAGTGGGGCAGAGGCCTGCTGCTTACTTCTTGTGACCCAGTTAAGTCACATAGGGCAAAATACTTCAAACACCAAATGAGGCAAGAGCTTAAATCAGTTTCTAAAGAAAATCATAAAAATCATTCTCTGGGGGGGAGGTGGGGGTGGGACACAGACCAGACCCCAGGAAAAATCCAAGTTGAACTGAAATTTCGTGAAGTCTGCCCTGAAAATCACAGATCTTCAGGTAGCACCTTGGAACTCCATGAAATTCTGGGAGTCCTCTACGTTCAGATCTCAGCCCAGCTCACACTGTAGCCATGGACCTGAAGATCTTTTTCAACTGTAAGGATTCTGTGATTCATGCAAGCAACAGCTGGGAGACCAGATTTGAAAGGACAAAAATTGAGTGATGGATTTTGCAGCATCTACCAGAAAATGCAGCTGTTTAAACAACACAACTGATGAAAAAATACCCTAAAAACTGTGTCATAGAATAATGGGCTTATCATAGAATATCCTGAGTTGCAAGAAAGCCACAAGGAACATTGAGGCCAACTCCTGGCTTTGCAAAAACAACCCTAAGAACCCAAATCTGTGCCTAACAGTGTTGTCCAAATGCTGCTTGTACTCTGTCAGGTTTAGTGATGTCACCATTTGTACCTCTCAGGCTCAAGTTCCAGTACCAACTTTTTTTTTTTTTTTTTTTTTTTTTTTCTGCTATCAACCGAGGCTGTCATCTCTTCTTGCCAGTGCCCATCCATTCCATACCACAAGCCTCTGTCAACCTTTCTACATTTTCACTTCCAGTGCCATCCTGGAGCTAATCTTGCTCCACCATCATCATCAAATGACCTCTGAGCCAACCCTCCCACAGCACCCAGCTGGGCTGAGTCCTTGGCCTGCCTGGGCATCCTTCTGCTGGCAGCAGAGGAAGCAGGAAACAAACCACTGAGCAGTGCAGCTGTGCTGAGAACAGGATCATGCCCCTTTTTTTTATGGAGTGCTTTGAGATCCTTGCATGAGCATGCAAGAGAAGTGCCAGATGTTATTATAAAGAGATGCAGCCCCATTACTAGTACACAGAGTTGTGCTGCCTGCTAATAGCACCATTATCCTAAGGCACGTGGTGCTATTAATGCATTTCACTGCTTAGTGCTGAACCTGGGGACCATTTTTTCCACTGGAAAGGTAAGGCCAGTTCACATGACATGATTTAAACCTCCACAGTGAAGCATGCATGCGCTGCACCAGGTCGTAAATCTTAACGGGATGCTGTCAGGCAGGAAGGGACCAAAATTGAAGCCATTTATCTGAACTCCCCACCCATCCACCTCTGCTCACCCAGGCCAGTTTTGGGAAGAGGGATAAAATGATTCCGAATACCCACTGGGTTCATTAAGCAGCAGCAAATCCCAGATCTAAAGTGCTGCTGTTTTCATCCTGCTCTGAGTGAATTTGTTCATTCAGGACACTTAGGACTTCCTTGGTTTTCCCTGCTCTGAGCAGAAAAACCACAGCAGGGACAAACCTTGCAGCTCCTTCCTCTTCTTTCTCTCACCTGAGTCAAAAGACAGCCTGTCACCCTGCCATCACTGGGGCTGCAGGAGCTGTGACACAGCTGAGCTGCCCAGATCACAGACAGCAGCAGGGAATATCCCTCCAAGCTGCAGCCCAGGCTCTGGGGCTCCAGAGATGCCCTTATCCCATTTGGGAAGGAAAACAGGGATGTAAGGAGGAGTTACCATTTGATCTCATTCTTGCCTGGGCACTTCAGTCCTGCAGTCACCAACCAGCAAGTTTGGAGAGTTGTTTTTCTCCTTAGCTGGGCATGTTTTAGGTACCATGGCTAACAAGGCTGATGAGCAAATAAACCTTAGTAGGTAACATTCTGCAGCTGACATTCCTTCACCAAGACCAAGGACAGGCTTAACAGAAGCAAGGAATTGTAATTTAGGATACCCCACCACAATAGTAATATTCACGTAATGTAGATTTGCAGTATTCAAGGAGTTTTAAATATAGAATAGATCCGGTATATAAAACTAAATATAGAATTCAACACTAAAAATGCACCAAAATTACTCTACCGGGACACTGCAGTTACTTTTTGGGGTGGCAAAGTAAATTTAAAGTCCTTAAACACAGGAAATCTCTTTGCAGATAGAGTTAAAAGATATTGTGGTAGCTTTAACATTGACGCTCAGCAAGTGAACTTCATTTTCCTAAACTGTGCTAAAAGATTGTGTGAAAATTTTATTTAATAGATTAAAAATAGCATTTGGTTTTTATCTTAATAACTATCCCCATTTACACATCCCTGTATTCAGGAGGTCTCCACCACATCTCAGGATCTGCTCCTTTAGGAAAGGAGAGTGAAAAAGGAAAAATTGTTGTTCAACAAATATTTAAACCTTCTTAATTTCTTCTTACAGGTGGCTAAACACCCCCTCTGCAAAACTGTGGGGACTCTACCAGGATATTTCAGGTTAGCAATGACATTTTTACGTATCAACTCTTAAAATTTATGCTGGTTGAGAATGACAGCTTTTTTTGTCATGAACTCTTGGTGTATGTCTTCTTTTCTTGCTATACCCACAGACAGCCCTGGGAAGACTGTCCCATTATCCTTCAGCTACTAAAAAGCAGCAAAAATCAAATGAAACCGGGGCTGCACCGAGTCCTTAGTCTGCCAGAGAGCTGAAACTGTACCTCATGGCTAAGATTTCTGCTCAACAGAAAATAACATTTTTAGAACAGAATTAAATTTGTATTAAAAAAAAAAAAAGGGAGTGTTAACAAATATATACATTGCTCAGAAAATAAGGTAAAACTCATTTATGTCTTATAAAATACATGATTAGCCATAGTTAACCATTAATTCAGCTGCGCTGCATTAGAGCTGCTATTCAAAGTTGGAAAGCATTTAATATTATATATTGCTGCTGCTCAGCCTAAATTGTTTTTTTTTTTCTTGCCCCCCTTTAAATGTACACAATATTACAAATTTAATTTTAAGCTGTTTGAATCAGTCTGTAAAAAAGATTTGATTATACCTGAGTGTTCTGGCCCCAGTTTTTCCATATCTCAGTAATCTTGGCAGTAATTGGCTGATTAGCTCCCTCACACTCCATCTCTGCCTCAGTTTCCATGGTAATGTTACAGGAGCTATTATAGATGAGAACTTCATCTCTTTCCACTTTAGGGCTGAAACGAGAAGGGAGGTTAAATGGGGTGTCATCAATCTTAATGAAATGCAATTATTTTTACTCTTATTAATCATTGCAAGCCATTAGCTTGTGGCAACTCCTGGCCACCATTTGTCAAACTTTGCAAATTTCGGTAATTTTGTTTCCATTCTTTTATTGTTTATTTGTTTTTCCCCCCTTTATCTGCACACACTCAGGATGAAAATACATGCAGTAAATATCTCTCAGTGATGCTTTTCTCCTTCCCCAAACCATCACAGACAGGAAGGAATGCCGTTCTAGGACCAAGGCAGGCAGAAAAGTGCAGACAACAGGGAGGGAATCAGCAGTGTTGGGAGCAAAGATGGACTCCTACAAGGAGTAGGGTTTGTTTGTGTCTGCCCCCTCCCCACCTTACTCACACTTAGCAATGGGGAATGAATAACTTGCAACTCCCCTAGGGCAAGGGGAGAAATTGGAAAAACCACACAACTGGCTAACTGGTCCCTAATTCCAACTGTGAAAAAATGAGCTCATTTAGGGGTTCCAATTCCTGCTACCCAGCTGATTGCAATGATGCTTTGTTGCTAACATTGGAACATTAACTTAGTAAATTAATTAAACTTACTTAACAGCCCAGACTAAGCAGATTCGATATATGTGCCAGTTACACCAGCAGACATTTGCTCCAAAGCCTCCCCTTGCACAGGGGGAAGAAGTAATAGAAAACGTGGTGGGAGCATTTTTCCCCCTTGGTTTTGCTGCTGACAGTTGCTGATTTTGGTGGTGTTTCATCGTAGGGAGCTATAGGATACAACAAATGGTTTAGTGGTGAGCAAAGTGTGGAGCAGGGTTACTGGTTGGACTTGATGATTCCAGAGGTCTTTTCCAACCCAACTGATTCTGTGACTCTTGGCCATTTCTACTTCTTCCTCTCCTCCCCACCCCGCCATCAGATTCACACTGGAAAGTTGTGGGCAGGTGAGGAGAAAGGAGAGGAGTTACAGCAACACCAACACAGCCCAGAAATGACACGGCTATTCTGAACAGCTAAGAAAGGACAGAGTTCCCAGCATGATTTACTCAGCAAAACAGAGGGTCAGATAGGCAGGATCAGGATTTTAAGTGGCCTTCAGGTTCCTGAAAGTCCCATATAACAGGATTTTGGTAAAGTGTCTCTGGGATTAGAATCCCAGAATGGTTTGGACTGGAAGGACCTTAAAGCTCATCCAGTCCCACCCCGTGCCATGGGCAGGGATACCTTTCACTATCCCAGGTTGCTCCAAGCCCCATCCAACCCCGCCTTGGACACTTCCAGGGATCCAGGGGCAGCCACAGCTTCTCTGGGCACCCTGTGCCAGGGCCTCACCACCCTCACAGGGAAGAATTCCTTCCTAATAACTCACAAAAATCTACTTTCTGTCAGTTTGAAGCCATTCCCCTGTCACTCCAGGCCTTTGTCCAAAGTCCCTCTCTGAATCTCATGGAGTCGTTTCAGGCATTGAAAGGTTCTAAGTTCTGCCTGCAGCCTCCTCTTCTCCAGGCTGAACAACCCAAATTTTCTCAGCCTTTCCTCACAGCAGAGCTGCTCCATCCCTCTGATCATCCTGGTGCCTCCTCTGGTCCCTCTCCAACATCTCCATGTCCTTCCTGGGGACCCCAAAGCTGGGCACTGTTCCAGGTGGGGTCTCATGAGAGTGGAGTAGAGAGGGTGAAGCATCTCCCTTGCCCAAAGCTCTCCCAAGACTGACCCAACTGGAAAGCCAGGACTCAGAGCTTTGTTGGGAGGGTGATGATCAGAGCGGTTTGATGAAGATTTAAAAGTTTCCTGCCGGACGCAGCAGCTCAGTCTGCAAACAAAGCCCCGCTCTGATCTGCATTTAGGGGCTGTTTGTTTTGTTGTCCTTTTTCAGGGTTAAGGTGGTAAACGAATCAGCCACATTAGAAACTACAAAAATACTCAAAGCGCCCCCCCCACCAAAAAAACAAAAACAAACAAACAAACAAACAAACAAAAAAAAAAAACCACAAGTGCACCTTTGCAAGTTGCTGAACCCTTTTAACAGCAAAATTTTAGTTTTATATTTAAATGAACTTTTCCCTCTGCTGTATCAGTAATCAGAAGCCAGCCTTGGGGAACTGTCCTTGCTTTTGATAGCTACACTTTGAGAATTAATCTTGTCCTGTACAACAATTCAGTGGACTGGGCTATCTTTCAGGACTGCAGGGTACTTTTTAAAGCTCCAAGACAAAAACTGCCTCTTTTAAACAACCAACAGTTTTAAAGGCAGAAGGGGGAGGTGGTCAGCTGGATGCAGGACATGGACACAATTTCCCAAACATTCAAGTCAATACAAGGACCTTTGAGTGGTTTTCACAGGTTTTTTTTTTTTTGTAAAAAGCAAATAAGCTTTGCTTGTAAGAGGAGACAGTTCCTTTCTGTCCTCATGCAAGCACATTCTGAAGCACTGTTAACAAATTGCAATGTTTAAAGGAGATGCAAGAAAAGCAGTGAATTATTAAATGGAATTCAGGAATGTACCTTGATATGAGTGCTGTTAATGGCAAAACTTACAATTCTTTTAAGGAATACGCTTTTTCCCATTATGAGGTGATAAAGGATGGGCTGTGGTACAGACTACATAAAGAAAATATTTATTTAAACCATTGAAAAACATTGTGCAGGTGGCTGTCCCATCCCTGGAAGTGTCCAAGGTGAGGTTGGATGGGACTTGGAGCAGCCTGGGATAGTGGAAGGTGCCCCTGGCTGTGGCAGGGGGTGGAATGAGATGAGATTTAAAGTCCTTTCAAACCCAAACTATTCTATGATTCTGTAAAATTAGTAAGAAAAACAGGAGAGATTCAATGTACACTTAAGTCAGGAATTACTTCAGTAGTTTTGTCCCCATCCTGGCACAAATGTCTTAACTCTTGAACATTTGCACAGAACTAAAATTCATTTATTATCATCATCATCATCATTATTGTTGTTGTTGATATTATTATTATTTACTATTATTAATTAAAGCAATCAATATGTATTATTTCAGGAATCCTCAGAATAGTTCTTTTCTGGTGCAAACATTTATATTTTCAAAGACTTTCCTGCAAATTCCATGAATACTTTAAAATTAAATATTTTTCTGAACTGAAATGTGAGAAACAGTTCTCAGAAGTTCTAAAATAAGTTAATTTGTATGATTCAAAATTGTCAATTTTTTTCCTTCTATTTCTTCTCAGATTTCTCAAATCAGGAAACTTTTTTGAAAACAGTCAACCTTTGCCCTTACTTCCCTTTAGCAAGAAATAAACTTCATTTTAATCTAGAAATAAACTCACTAGAAAAAAACATCAGTCCAAGTTTTAATTTTCAACCAAAAGATAAGCATGAGCTCAATAGGGTGAAAAGTTAAAGCAATAAGAAAGACGTTGAAGAAGTTGGAAAAATGGAAAAATAGTAAGTAAAAAAAAGTTGATTGATTTGATTCAGAAATCTCTCCCTGATAAGATTCCCAGGAGGAATAATAAACCCTGTCTTTGGGGCATTCGTAGTTAAATTGGACTAAAAACCACAGTGAAAACAATAAGCAAACAGTCAGCAAAAGGAATTTGTGACTTTCTCCAGTGGCAGCCCAAACCAAGAAAACGAGCAAGAAAAAAATGTAATCATAGAATATTATTATTATTATTGTTGTTATTATTATTATTTCATTGAATATGCTTTTTTTTATCAGTGAAGAGCTGAGCACAGTTTTGATACTCAGGGAAAAGGCAACAGGAAAGAATCACATATGGAGTTGTCCTGTCCCTCTCAAGTTTGTGGCTCTCTGGACTGGGGTTACACTGAAGTGAGGAAAAGCAAAGCAAAGTTCAACCAGACAAGGCAAGGCTCCTGGAGTTTCCTGATTTGAAACAAGTCATTCTGGGAGCAGCAGAGCTGATTAAATTAGTTTAATTTTACTTTTTTTTCCCCTTCTAAATCTCCCTACTTTTGTCTTCCCCAAAAGATCTGTCCTCCCCATCTCCTGGGATGTTACAGGACATTACCAATGCACTGTGTGGCTTTGGACACTCGGCCAGTTGTACAGGGCAGAATTCTGCCCTCTGTCTCCTCAGCAGGAAAATAGTTTCTTTCAGCCAAACACTGATTTTCTCAAAACTGGGAAGAATTTTCTTTAAATGTCCAGGGCTGATGAAATCTAGATCAAATTAAAAAACTGCTGAGGAAGAAGCGACAGACCCACAGAGAGGTGCCACAACTGCGTAAACTTTTCTTAAAATTAATTTTAGTTGGAAACTTCTATTTTTTATATTTTAAACAAATTTAAAAAATTGTGCAATTAGTGTCTTGGCGTCTTTGTACTGTAAATGCCAGTTGGGATTTTTTTTTTTTTTCCCCTCAATTCAGGGTGTCCAGAGCTCCCTCTGGTGAATCAACACTAGGTATGATGTAAAGATCAGGTCAGGATGGGGATAAAATCTCTACAACTCCACTGAAACACCTGGACTGTGGCAAGATGCAGCAGCCAGAAGTGGGCTCACCACCTACAGCAGATCATGGGCAATGCATTGCAATGCTATTCTAATCCTCTTTTTATTAAATAACTTCTGGGAAGTTTTGTTCAGCTTGTTCCAGTATCTAAAGGGGAGTTATAAGAAGCCTGAAGAGGAACTTTTCACAAGGGCATGATAGGACAAGGGGGAGTGGCTCCAAATTGAAGGAGGGGAGATTTAGATTAGAGATTAGGTAGAAATTGTTCCCGGTGAGGGTGGAGAGGCTCTGGAAATCCTCATTGCTCCATCATAGACAACAGTTCCAAGTGATACCCCTGGACAGCTTGGCCTTGGATTTGCAAAGCATAAGCACCCTTGCACACCCTGCTGAATTTACTCTGTGACTTTTTACTCATGAAATATGCTTAGAGAAAAGCAGAGGGGGAGATAAAACAAAAAAAAAGAAAGGGAAAAAAACAACAACAAAAAAAAGGGGGGCGGGGGGGAAAAACCCAGAAGAAAGAGGACTTCTGCTTTTCACAATGCCTAATCTTTTTTTCCCATTGGCATCCACCAGATGTTGCTTTGGATCAGAAGATAAATATTAAAATCTAAGAATGAACAAAGCAGGCTGTTTACGAGACGGGTGTTTTGATGTCTCTCAAACACTTTAAAAAGGCAGGAGGGAAGGAGGGGGGACTGAAGCCGCTTTGATAGGCACAGGGAACGAATTCCACAACCCAGTGGAGCTCTCTAGTGGTCTCAAGGCTCAACTGCTCCACTGGCATCAATGTGAGAATCAAGGGTTGGTTCCTTCAGTCCACCCTTTGGAACAACCCAGCAAAAGGTGGAGAACCATGGGAGGGATGCTATTTGTGGATGGACCCCCTGTGCTGATCGAGACACATGGCACCAACCTGGCAAAGAGTCCAGCAAAGTGCCCCTGGGGTGGGGTGTCCCCACAGACGTAGAGGTAGGACACTGATCCTCTCTGCTGGGAGGTGCCCACCGTGACTCGGATGTCACACTCGATGAAGGTGGCTCTGTCCTCTTGGCAGCTGGCAGAAGAATGTGTCAGACCACAGAGAACGGCCAAAGAGGCTGCAAGACAGGAGAGGGAAAAAAAATAACACAGAGCAGCCCAAACACCACTGACATTGAGCATATTTTAGCTACTGAGAGGTGTCATTGCAGGAGGTGTCCCTGCCCGTGGAACTAAATGAACTTTAAGGTCCTTTCCAGCCCAAACCATTCCATGATCCTTTGGCTCCTGATCTGCACCCAGCCTCCCTTTAGGTGCATACTTTTTGAGGATAATTAGGTCTCCATGCAGCTCCCTCAGCCCCATTTGCAACCTCCTCTGTGCCCTGAGCATCAGGATGGTCTTTTTGCTCTGTCCAGAAAAAGATGACAGAAGGGATTAAATACAGGCATGGGCATTTCTTCTGGGAGAGACAGAATGTGCTTTACAGTTCAAAAATATGGCACAAAACTTTTACCAAGAAGATAAGACAACAAACATCGTAAGTTTGAAATCCAGAAACAGTTTCTGAGGAAACTGGCACAGCTTGGGCCCCTGGGGAACTGGTGGGAACTGGGCTCTCCCACCTTACACTATAGCTGAGTATGACTTGAGACGTGGTCCAAGTTTGCCTCCATGGGCGAGGTAAAAATTGTAATGGGAGCAGCTGTTTTGAGGTTTATTTAAAGAACAAGTGGTGTGAACATCTGGAAGATTTTTTTTTTTCATGGAAAGGGTTGTTCAGCGCAGGAATTGCACTGGAATGCAATGCCCTGGGAGGGGGTGGAGTCACCAGCCCTGGAGGTGCTCAGGGAAGGCCTGGACATGGCACTCAGTGCTCTGGGCTGGGTGACAAGGTGGGGATCAGTCACAGGTTGGACTTGATGATCTTGGAGGGTTTTTCCCCAACCTAAGTGATTCAGTGTGATTCTGTGAGCAGAAATTAGATTTTTTTTTTTTTAATTTATTCTAAATTCCAGACAAAAAATGCTAAAAAATGTATTATGAACTGTCACTGAAGTTCAGATTCAGTTGAAATATTTGGGTTTAACAATTTCAGAAAGGAGACCTTTAAGCATTAAACCGTGACAGACATTGAATCTGTTTCTCTCAAAGCCCTGACTTTCGGAGAATATTCATCAATCCTGAACTAACCAAATAGTTGTAATGAACTCCTGAAAAGGTCTGTGGACAGTGTAACAGACTGCACTGTAGCATCCAAGAGTATTCCTTAAGCATTAGAAATCCAATCAATAAGAATTTATCAAGAAAGGGCTTTTTCTTATTTGCTTTTGTAAGTTCTAATTTGTTCAAAAGATACTTTATTTGCTGGGGAAGTGTCCATTTTCAATGAATGTCTTGTCTCCTAAGAAATCCTAAAAAATGGGGGTTGAAATCGTAAAAAATATGAAAGTTTATATTTCCTATATTAAAATATTTAGCATCTTTTGCTAAAACTTATTATTTCAGATGGGGTATTTCTGAAGAGTTTATAACTCTTTAATGTTTCAGGTTTTTTTGAAATATTAAAACCTGTCAGTTCATCTGCTCTGAACTTTAGAGAGAGAGTTTACAATTCTTCTCTATTTTTCTTCTCTGGATTTAGAATGAGAAAATAAAGTTACCCACATGCTCACAAACTTTGTAATAAACAAAATCCCTCTCCTTCCCAAAATCCAGGGGCAATTTTCTTTCTTGGCATCCAAAGAGGGCCAAACACAATCCCTGCCTTGAAGACCTACATCTAAGACAAGTAATAGGCAGAGAGGCCTAAAAGAATGATAGATTTTGCTTTTATTGTCCAAAACTTTTGTCTAGAGATGCTTTAGGTATTCTATGACTACAACAAAATCTTATGTCTTTCCTGACGTTCCAAGGGCATCTTAACCAGCACTAAATATCTGGTTTTTGGCAAATAAATAGCATCCAAGAGGACTAAATGCTAAAAGGATCTTGCATCTGCAACAACCTGCAGTAGAAGCAATTCATTACAGGAGGGGTTTGGTTTTCTTTTGTGGTCTTGACTAGATCATGGCAGAGTTTTCCTGTGTGGAAAACCACTTGAATTCTATTTTGGAATCAGTGTTGGAAATTACTCACAGAATGTCAGGACTGTTCTCCTCGAGATTGTGCTGCTGTCAGAGAACTTGCCTGGTTCATGTAGGTCACCAGAAGGTGTTTCCCACACAGACCTGAGAGCTCAGCACAAGAACAGCCTGACACTTTTTAAACAACCCCAAAAAAGTGGAAATTGGGCATTTCTGTGCTGTGCTCCAGTGCCCTCATCCCAAAATTATCATGTCTGTAGGAACAGGACGCCTTATGTCCTACCAACAGCTGAAATAATTTTTAACTGAAACCAGGCAAACAAAGGTATTAATTTATAAAACCTAAGTTTTAGAAAACTACTACGAAGGATTGAAAAGAGATCAGAGGAAGCAAAATCCAAGCAAACCCTACTTAATCTGTACACCCCAGGATCAAACTTAAAATTGCTTTCTCTCTCTCTCAGGTGGAAGGAGGGAAAAATCTCAACTCCACACCCCACATCTCCTGTCCATCGGGTGGAGAAATCAATTTTAGAGGTGATGTTCTTTTCCCGTTCCTTCCTTGGGGCTCTCCAAGGTCCTCCTATTTCCCTCCTCTCAGAGGTTTTAATATCTTTATTCATTTAGGAGGAAGTCTTGGCCTTTCCCTTCCCATTCCTCTGACCAGGAAACACAAACAGCCCTTGGTACCGTTGGTGCCATCATCTCCTACCACAAGTGAGGCAAAAAATATCAACTCAAAGATTTCAACACACTTTTGGCACGTCCTAAAAGGATATTCTGCCAGTTCTGGGACACATTTCCTCTCCCTACTTAATTGGTTAGTGTTCAAACCCCAGGATGAAGCTGCTTTAGGCTTTATACTCCCTATAAAGATCAAACCTGCGTTCCCATGGCTGGGATGAATGCACTGAGCTCGTTACAGCTTCTCTTTTGAGATCAGACACTACGGCAGCCAAATCTCTGTGTGGTGGTAATGGCTTAGGGACTGACTACCCCCAGCCCTGGCTTTGAGGAATACTCTGGATTAATCCAGGATCCCGGGATGCTCAGCACAAGGGCTTTGTTCTGGGTCACTGTTTAATAACAACTGCTGGACATGTGATGAGGGTCAAACCTACAGGATGCTGCAAGGGCAGCTGGGGATTGATTGAAGAACTGCCCAAGTAGTCCCAGTGCCAAAACTCACATCCCTGGTTATCCACCCCTCACAAAATGGACTGTGGAGCAGCAACATGTGCTTAGCAAGGAAAACAAAGAATTTGAAAAAAATAGGTTAATAAAAGGGAGAGCAGAAAGAGACCTGTTAAGGTCATCGAGTCCAACTATCGAGCCTGTGAAGAAATTCCCCCTGTGAGACGTTCATTTCACACAGACAGGTTTCAGATAGTCCCAAGAGGTGCTTTCCAAGTATCTATTCCACTGCCTGGAAGATCTCACTGTGAGGACATTCCTGTCATGTAATTAATATGCTTTATTTCCCCCTCTTAACTTCATTTCTGGATTTGAAAGGTAGATGGGACCTTTTGGATCCTTTGGTTTGGTCTCCACAACCAACATCAGAGGCCTTGGCTTCTACTGACGTCCCAGTTGCCACAACACCACAATAGACCCTCTTCATATCTTCTGCATCTGCTCGTACAAATCCCCAAATTTCTCTGTCTCTTGTCCCCATTGTCCTGGCTCAGTGCATCCCCTTGTTAGAACCAAAACTCTTTCCTCTCTCTCCTCTTGCCCCATTCAAAGAGCTCCATGGAACTACATATCTCATCCTTTTAAACCTGTCCAATTTCTAGCCTATAATCTAAATCCTCCTCCCCAAACATCCACTTTTACCAGTGGAGTCTGGTTAATGGCAGACCCAGCATCCTCCAACAAAGATCCCAAGAACTGTTCCACCAAAACCCTAAAGTCAGACCTGTTGTTCCAAGCATGCTGATGCAACCAGGAAAATCAGGCTAAGCTCTTACCCCGATGCATCCTCTTATCAGTTCATCTCCTTTAAAAGGTGTCCTCCTTACCTTCACCTTAATGTAAAACATAAAATCTCAGGGACGGCCTTACTGGCAAAATTATACATGGTATTTACCCTAATATCACCTTAGAGGAATAATCAGTTATTTTCTCGTGTGTCTCAAGCTTCCTGCCAGTTTTCTCATCTTTCACGGGAGCACAACTCCATCCCACAAACCTTAACCATGTTTTCTGTAAATTTAACCTGAGCTGAACAGAACCTACAACTGCATTTTCACTCGTGCAGTGGCACAAGCAACAAAGCAAGAACCAGAGAAGGGGAGAGCTTTTAGGATCATAGAATAATTTTGGTTGGAAAAGCCCTCTAAGACTGAGCCAAGCCATTCCCCCAGCACTGCCAAACCCACCACTAATCATGTCCCCAACTGCCACATCTACATGGCTTTTGAACCCTTCCAGGCACAGTGATCAAGCCAGTTATATCTTTACCTTTAAAGACTCATGGGTTAGCTTGGGCATTTTTCTTTTGGCTTTGTTTTTCCTTGAAGGCAGTGAGGTTTTGTTAATTTTATTTAATTTTGTTAATTTTTTTTTTAAGCTTTAAGGCTGAAAATCAAATTTTAGCTCTGGTCTGAATTGATTTTTCTGCATCTTGCAAAAGACAATGGTTTTCATAGAAGAGTCTAGTCCTGCATTCCCATTCCTTGTGCTCTGGGTTGAGCATATCTCAGTGACATGCCCAGCTCTTGCCAGTGATCAAACCAAAACCTCACTGCCACCCCGCTCAACACCCGTTACTAAGGAAATCCCCATGGGGAAGGCTTATGGATGGATCCTGCTGAGCCTGGCAATTCCTCATCCCTTAGAAAACTTCCTGCTCAAAGGGAAGGAAGGAAAGAAGTCACATTTCCTACCTGCAGAGCCGTGCCCTATGGATTGGATCACATGAGAGAGCTACACGGACCAGTTGGGGATTCCCATGTGGACATCTCTAATCTCAAGCAGGCCAGACACAACATGACCCAGCACTGAGACCCGGGGCAGCCACTGCCACCTGACATCCCACAGTGCCAGAGGAGAGGGGGTTCTGCCTCACAGCCCTCAGTAACAGAAGAAATGCAGCTAAATTTCTTCACATAAGCCAGCGAGCGGAGCTGGGAAAGGTCAGACAAATATCCAGCTTGGACACAACACTGAAGGGCCCTGGGGCACCACAGACCTCATTTTCCCATTCCTTCACAGTCCTGGATCCCTGGCATCTCTTTTCCAGCTCTCCCATGTGGATGAGGCGGTGCAAGAAAGGTCCGAGCACTTGGATGTGCCAGTGCCAAGCAGCAAAATTCCCCGAGCAAACAGCACGAGGTAAACCACGAGGTGAGACTGGAGTTAGTGACCCTAAACCACCCTAAATGTGGAGAGGGGCAGAGTTAAAACCTTAAATATTACAATAAAAAGTCCTTAAATATTAAGCATTAGCTGGAAGAGTATCTGGAAAGCATCTTGCTCTGTGTACAGATTCACCCATGCCAGATGTAGGTGTGCACAAGCTGAACAAAACTGTCTCAGGGAGCACAAAGAGCCTGACAAAAACAGATTTGAGGAGTCTGCAAAAGGATTTTTACTTTTATAAAATAAATATATATATATTTGTTTGTAAATATTTAATGAACAAATATTTTCCAACTCTACTGGTGAAACTGGCAAGGTTGCAAAACCCGGGGCAGGAGAGAGAGGGTGAGGCAACGCTTCCTTTGCATTTTCTCTCCAGACACAACCAGCTATCAGCATTCACTTGCTGACATCTAGTGACAGGAACAAGCATCGTGGTCCTGCCTGTAAGGTTGTTTTCCCCAGGCTCCCTCTGCCACCAACCACTCAGTGAGTTCTGAACACAGTTTGGATCAATGTGATTAAATTTTAGTATGCTATTCTCCCTGCAATAACCAGGGTGTCCTGTTTTGTGCTTTATTTTTTTTTTCCCCAACACTCCAGCACCGTGTTTTTTTCTATTTAAAAAAACAAGTAGTTTTGTGGACTGTGCCTGGGACTTGTTTAAAACAAAGAAAACTGAGCTCTTTATGCCCTCTTGGTGTCTCTTTTTTGAATGCTTGTGGTTGGGTTTTAAAGCCTTTTTTCTTTCTCCCTTCCATTTTTCTTAGTCTTTTTTCTTTCATTCCTCATGGCACTGGGGTTGGAGCTAGAGCACCTTTATGGTTCCTTTAACCAAAAGCTTTCTGGGATTCTTTGAAAGGAACCATTCAAAATGACAGGAGTAAGTTTAGAATTTGGGAATAAGTGAGGCTGACGGGAACACCTGGATGCCTCTTGTCCCAACCCTTGCTCAAAAGAATGTTAAATTTCATGTTGGGGTGATTTCTTGGCAAATAATTTATTCAATTTCTGTTTTGGAGGATGGATATTCCACACACCTTTGAACAAATCCCTGTAAATTTACCCTGATGGACACTCTAACTTGCCACCTTCCTTTCACATCCACAAAGAATAAGAGGTCATGGATCTCTGGTCACCTGGATCCTGGATGTCTGGACAGCCTTGGAACAGCAAATATTTCTGGAGACCTCCAGATGTTCTCCAACTTCAGAGCTATGAAGGGGCTGAAATGTCAAGCTTCCAAGTGTTGGAATCCCTGAATCACAGCATCATTTAGGTTGGAAAAGATCTCCAAGACTGTAGAGTCCAAGCTTTGACTGATCCTCATCTTGTCACCCAGATCAGAGCACTGAGTGCCACATCCAGTCATTCCCTGGACACCTCCAGGGATGGGGACTCCACCAAGGAGTCAAGCACCAAGGTGAATACTCCATGTTTAGAATCTGGGGAATGGTGCATGGCCCAGAGGTGAGATTCAGAAGTCTTAAATTCTACCTTTTACAAATCTGAGAAGCCTAGTTCTGAGCCTTCAGTAGGAAAAGGAGGAAACACATCTTGTCCCAGGAAATGCTCATTTTGAAGAGTTAGCTCCAAAATTTAGTCAGGGTTATTTCTCTCTTTGAGAGATATGGAGATCATCATGTCTCTCTCCAGTTAAGGAAGATGCTCTGGTCATGATGGATGATTGAATCCTCCTCTCAAGGAAGTCAAATCCTCATCTCCAGCTTCCCAAAGGTATGAACTGGCCATGGTCTGTCATTTGTTCATCCTTCCAGTCGTTGAACCTTTTCCTTCCACACCTTTACCCCACTGAGGCCATCCCACCATGTAACCAAAACACAAAATACGTGTGGCCACAGAATCAAAGAATTGTTGGAGTTGGAAAAGACCTTTAAGATCATCATGTTCAACCATCATCATCTCACCAACACTATGTTCACCACTAAACCATGTCCTCAAGTGCCACATCCACACATTTTTTTAACTCTTTCAGGAATGATGACTCCACCACTTCCTTGGGCATTGTCTTCCAAAGCTTGGAAACACTTTATGTGGAAAAAAAAAATTCTAATATCTAAACTGAAACTTCCCTGGTGCAACTTGAGACCATTTCCTCAGAAGAAAGGACATTCAAGGGAGCTCAATTCATTAAGATGGTCATGCTGGCTAAGAGGTGCTTGGGTACCCAACCCTGCAGTCCATATGCATGTTTTACATGGGGCAGCTTTCCCAAGGAATAACAGCTGTGAGGAAACAATGTCCTGCAAGTGTCCAACGTCCATGGGCACTGACACAAAAACTCACCCTGGCACCATCTGTCCTCAGACCGAGTTCAAAAAAACAGAAGTCATAGATTCATGGAATCATTAGGGTTGGAAAAAAACCTCCAAGATCATCAAGTTTAAACTTTGTCAGTGCTATGTTAATTCCTCTCCTCTCTCCAGGGCTGCTCCTTGTTCCCCTGGGATGAGATACACTACAACTGCTCATTTTGGGTCATGATTTTAGGGCATATTTTTAACAAAATCACAGTTTCTGAGTTTCAACTGACCTTGTAGGCGTGGGGCAAGGCAGCTCAGGTCAGTCACTGTCGTGTTGCCCAGGAGCTCACAGCTGGTGCCACAGACTGTGACCAAAGTCTTCCCTGGGGAAAACCCAGTTCCATGCAGGTAAACGTGTCCTCCATTCAAGCCACCTTTCAAAAGAACAGAAAATGGGATTTAAGACAGAGCCTGACAGCCAGCTGTCAACAAAAGTATTTTTTTTAACTGATAATTTTTGCTTTCATGACAAAAAGCATTCATCACTGCAGTTCCTCACACAAAACCCTGTGGAGGAACTGCAGCAGCCCTCCACGACTTACCCCAGTTGTGACGTGCAGCTGTCACTGTCAGATGAGAAGTGAACGTCAGGTTGGAGGAAGCCCATCCCCTGGGAATATCCAGGCCCAGCACAGGGTACTCGCCCACAGGGAGCAGAGGAGCTGTGCACTGCAACGTGGAGCGAGAGATGGTGACGTTGCTGCAAGGAAAATCTCCAATAAACACGTGGACAGTGTCCATCTCTGTGACCTGTGATACCCTCAAGGTTAAAAGGAGACCAGTGGAAACGGGTGGAAGGAAAGCTGGGGTAAATTCCTCACTGTAACTTATTGTGCCAAGGTAATAGGAGTGCCCATCTACTTTCAGAGTCAGAGCCCTCGTGCCTTTCCCCGGAGGCACCGTGCACTGGATGAGCACGCAGGTGATGTTGAGAACGAGGCAAGGGTGATGGTCTACGAGGACTGAAGTCATCCTCTTTCCCTTCAGAGCCAACCCAGCCAAGCTGAGCAGGCCTCCCCCATTGGTGCTGAAATTCCGTGGGTAAAACTGGTACACCCAAGGCAGGATGGTGAGAAGGCTGGATGTCCCTCTGAAACAGGCACGGCCACTTTTCCTGCTGGATATGGAGATGCTGTGCTCCCCTGGGGCCAGGCAGGCTGTCTGGCACTTGATGATGGTCTCGTTCCAGAAAGTCACCTTGCAGGAAGTGCTGTTATCCACGTGTACCTCGGGGCTGTCACCCTGCCACGCCAGCCTCTGTCCTTTGATTGTCATGTAGGTGAATGTCCCATTGGTCTTCCAGGTCACCAGATGTACCAGAGGGGTCCAGTGCTCATGAAGGTGGAGAGTACAGTCCCCAAGGCACACACTGGGGACCCCATTGACAACCACTGTGACACTGAGAGCCCGAGGTGCCAGGGCCAGCCACTGAGGGTGCAAAGGGTGGGCCCCTGGAAGGACAACACAACGGATGGAGTCGTTACCAGACTCCTGGATCTCACAGGAGTAATTACTCTCCAGGCTGACCTGAACCAAATTCCTCCTGGATTTCAGAGCAATACCAGATATGGTGAGCAACATCCCACCGCAGATTGATCCTTGTGATGGGAATATGGAGGTTACCTGTGGAGTTATTGTGAGGGCCTGCTGCCTTGCTGTCACTTGAGCATAACCCAGCTGCCTCTGGATGACCTGGATGGGGAAAGTCCCAGGTTCCAGGCTGTTCAGTGGCAAAGAGCACTGATAAGACATTGCAGACTGGTTATCACGTTGAAACTCAAGCTGACATTCACCGTGTCCAAGCTTAGCCGTAGATCCAGTGATGTTTATTCCCTGAACTCTCAAGAGCAGGCTGCCACCTGTGATTTCTGTTCCAACAGCAGTAACGAGGGGAGTCAAAGCTCTTTGGTAGCTAAAAGTGGTGGTGCTATTTGCAAAGAGAGCTTGTTGAAGTGACCCACTGCTGATGGCTACATTTACTCTGACAGAGATGTCACGTGAATCTTCATTAGACAAATTAACAGCTGGTGGGGTCAGACACCAAAGTGTCTCTTCTTCCAGGTGAGTAATTGTACAGGTTTGACTGTCCATTGACACAGAAACCAGGGCAGGATTTTGGCTAAAGCCCACCCCGGAGATTGTGAGCAGTGTTCCACCTAGGAGCAAAACAAAACAAGGAAAAAGGGTATTATATGCAAAAGAGGAATTCATGGCTATCTCTGAACCATCTCAAACCATGATCTTTAAAGTCCCTTCCACTACAAACCTTTTATGATAAAGCTGATAAGCATTATCAGGCTGAAGGGAAGAAGAAATAAAATCCTTTTTTTTTTTTTTGGACAAGACAGCTAAAGACAATAGCAGCCATATATCAGGATAATCCTGATGTAGGATAATCCTACATGGAAAAGAAGCTAAGGTAACAAGTAGCCAGGGACCTTTGTGGCAGTAAATTGCTGTAGAAAGCCACCACAGAAATGGAGGAAGCTGCTGTAAAAGACCCGTGAGAGTAAACAGAGGCTGAACTCTTCATGGAATGAGACTGTCCGTACAGGTGGGTGGGAGGCAGTTTGTTCCTGATGCCCACAGGGAAGAAGAATGTGATTGTGAATATTTTCAAACTCAGGCAGTGTCAGATTTCTTAGAATCACCAAATAGTTTGGGTTGTAAGAGGCCTTAAAGACCATCTCCCTCCAACTCCCTGCCATGGGCAGGGACACCTCCCACTATCCCAGGTTGCTCCAAACCCCATCCAACCTGGCCCTGAACACTTCCAATGATGGGACATCTTCTCTGAGTCCCCTGTGCTGGGGCTGCACCACTTTCACAGGGAAGAGCCCACCCAAATCTCTGTTCATGTTCCTTTTGTTTGTAGTACTTGTACTCCCAATACCCTGCCTTGCTTCAACCTCTTTATCCATTAAGCCCCTTCTCTTCCTTTTCCCGTGATCTAGCTGAAAAAATAAGTTGGTTTATGATGAGGTTTCTTTTTAGCTGAGGCCAAATCCTTAACCCAGATGCACACACAAGTGTTAGAGACAACAAAAGATTGCAGGTAAGGGAGGAGGGACTGGTGCTTTTTGCAGCAAAGATATTTTAATTCGGCTTAAGCCATGCATAAAACCACAACCAAAGAGTTAATCAGTTCTTATTTAATTTTCAATTTGCCCTGAAATATAAAAAGAAGGGTAAAACTTTTATTATTTTTTGTAGTATGGCTTCATCTTCAAAACTGATAGGATTTGCTCTCCAAGCTCTATCCAGTCTCTCATCTTTCAAGGCTTGAGCACTTCACAAACTATTGAACTAATCACGTACCACAAAGCCTCTGAATTTTTGTGTCTTTAAATGTGTTGCAAGCCTGGGAGAGCAATCTGTGGAGGACCTGAGGTTTTAGCACAATTTCTCTGTCTTCTATAAAAGCATTTCTAAGGGCTCATGTAAAATTCACTACAGGGATTCAACTCTCCTCCACCACCAGCCAAATGACAAAATAAATCAACCACCCCAAATCTGCTTTTTAAGATTTAAAGTAAAACTTTTCTTTTTAATTCAGCAATGTTCTGCTCAGACACACACTTAAATTATTTCCAATGTCTAAAAGCTTAGAACGGGATTAATAAATATTTCCCTTTTGATTAAAATTAACATTGAAAGAGGGCTTTTTTTTATTTTGTCTTTTCAACAGAACAAAAATGAACATCCCTTTTGGGATCACTTGAAATTATTGTTTGCTTCAAACCACAATTGTACTCTGCTTTCCACCTAACTTTCACATGGAAAACCTTGAAAGATGGGGGCAAAATAACTGAACGGAACAGCGCAGTTGAGCCAGGTGTGGGAGTGCTTTGTTTTCCCAACGGGAACATGCAAGGATACATGAGCAAACACTTGGGGAAATCAAATTCAAAGCACAGGGAGCCCTGATCCAGCCAACCAGATGGAGGGATGCTCAGTATAATCCCACATTTCCAAACCGCTGCTGTCTGCCGGTTGGTGTCTGCATAATAAAGGGTCACAGATTCAAAACCCCCTCATTTAAATGGATGTGAAATGGGATGCACTTTCCATTCCTGCAGGAAAACCGTGCCCTTGATCCCTTTACCCTCCATAAGTGGCTGCAGATGTACCAATGCTGTTTACCCAGAACGGAGCCACAACACGGCTCGATGCTGAAGATCTCGGAGAGGTACTGGATTAACGGCTCAACCCTGCAAAACACGACCAACACAGAAAGGATTTGGGGCAGTTTAGGGTGTTCATTTTTCCTTCCTGTTGCAGTGCTTTTCTTTCTTACAACTCCCAGAAAGCCAAGCACCCACCTGGCACGTCCCCTTTGTTTGATGTCACAGTGACAAGACCACCCAACACCCCACATTTTTCCTTGTGGTTTAGAATCTCAGAATGGTTTGGGTTGGAAGGGATCTTTGATATCATCTCATTCCAACCCACCCTGTCCCTGGGCAGGGACACGTTTGAGCTACGTCTATCACAAGCTCTCTTATCAACTGGCAACTTATGGGTCAAATTCAGTCCAACTGAATTGCCCATCAAAGGAAGCAAGAGTAAGGATTTTTTGGCAAGCAGACCCCACTGTAGCTGTGCCCAATAGAAATGCCTTGAAAAGGCATCACATCTGCCCTCTCTCCTCACACCCTCCCGCCAGAGAGTGGAGTAAACTGAAGAGGAAACCGAGACACGAGCTCCTGAAGCCCACCCAGAAAAAGTTACAACTCCATTTCTGTCCCATCTACATCTGTTTTTCTTCACCACCCTGCTTTTAAAAACACCCCCTTCCCTAAAAAGACATGCTAGAGATCTTTCCAATCCTGCAATCCAGCCCACCAGAGATCAGAGTCCTCTCCTGGGATGACCCATCTCCTTGCAATCTATCCCTGGAGATGAAGTGATGGTGCTGCTAACAGACTCCAGCACCAGGTGGGATGAATCCCTGTGTGCCATCCCACCAACCACAATTTTTCTCCTTCTGAGGTTCATTAACATTACAAGCATCTTAAGTTGGTTTGTGAGCAATAAAAACACCTCATTTCTCCCCAATATTGTAATTTCAGGATCACTCCCAGCATCTGCCATGGCTGAGGAACAAAACTGTGCTGCTTGTGAACACATTCCTATATCCCAATTTCAGGTCAGCTTTCCCCCACATTTTAATTCGTTTATGTTACATTTATCTAGGCATGAACTTGAAGTGTCACCTTAGGAGATGGAAACGGCATCATTTAAAAATTCCCCAAACAAAGCATTTTTGTATTGTTCAAACTAGCTTTTGTTTTTCTGATGAAAAGTGTTTCTTTTCTTCTGCTGTTTTCCTACAGCAGGATTTATCTGCATTTGACCTGAATCTGCGAATACCTTTGATTGCCTGAATATGCATTTTTCATCAAATCAACTGTTTTTTCCTAAAATGTTTCTCTCCTACCTCCTACTGATCCAAGGGAAGTTAATTGACTAGCATTAGCAGTTTGCTGACTCGGGCTCCACAGATAAATAAATGCCTTGATAATTATTCATAATTTCATACCACACTGCAGAATTCACTGTTAGGTACAGAATTTGTGAAAAACTCAAACCTTCCTTTCCAGATTAACCCTAAAACACCAAATAGGATGGAGAATGAAGCTCCTAAGGAAAACACACACCTGTTTGAAGTGACAGCAATGCCATTGATGAGGACAGAAATATTGTACCACCCTGCAGGCAGGGCTGGAAGTGTCACATTAACCCCATGCTCTGTCTGCACCTGGATCTGTGGCCACGAGTCCCCAATTTGCACCTTGACATCTGAGCCTTGGTAGTTGGAAAACTGGGATATTCCAATGTGAAGCTCCTCACCTCCTGCAGAGAAAGGAAGAGAACTTTTCCAGTGTTTCTGGCAATGGTTATTTTAGCAGATATGACCATTGCCTGAGGAAGAGCAGAGTACCATCATGTCACAACAGATTCAGCCATGCCCCTCAGCCCAAAACCAAGATGTTGAAGACTTCAGTGGTTCTGTACCCTACTCAATCTCTCCTGCATGAGGTCAGCAGCTATCAGGGTTGTCTTGAGACATCAGAACAGTGAACTTGGTTATGATTCACCAATAGCCACTCTCAGGATAGGATTCATGTCCTCCTTACCATAAATGTCTGTTCTATAAATACCTGAACCTGATAAAAACCAAATCAATTTTTTTTTTAAATCTCTGAAGCTGAGGGGTTCTGGGATGTTTTTTTTAATCCCTGATAAATGATCTAGAGCTTGTTTTTCAGAATTACGGAGCCATGTAATAGAAGCCTTCCACAATAACACAAAAATTTCCTGGGGTACCTAAAGTCAGATGTACTTGTCATGGTTTAACCCAAGATGGCATCCCAGCCCCACACAGCTGCTCACTCCCTCCCCTGCAGTGGGATGGGGGAGAGAATTGGAAGCATAAAAGGGAGAAAACTTGTGGGTGGAGAAAGAAACAGTTTAATGGGTAAAGCAAAAGTTATGTACGCAAAGCGAAACAAGGACTTCATTCTCCGCTTCCCATGGGCAGGCGGGTGTTCAGCCATCCCAGTAGGGCTCCAGCACATGGAATGGTGACTTGGGAAGACAACACTCCATCACTCTGTCTCCTTCTTCCTCCCTTAGCTTTTTAAGGGAGGAAGCATGAGCAACATAGTGTGGATAATCCCTCGAGTCTGTTGGGATCAGCTGTCCTGGCTGTGTCCCCTCCCAAACCCTTATCCACCCCCAGCCTGTTCACTGGTGGGGTGAGGAACAGAAAAGTCCCCAACTCTGTGTAAGCCCTGCTCAGCAATATCAAGACATCCCTGTGTTATCCACACCATTTTCAGCATGAGCCCAAAACACAGCCCCACATGACTCACTACAAAAAATATTAACTCAGTTCCAGGGACAACCAGCTCTGCTCCAAAGCACCTCATTGTCAGTAATCATGACTCTCTCTCTCCTATTTAAGCTGCTGTGTGTCAAACTGTGTTCAGATGATGGGGGATACTTTTCTAAATTTGTGCACAATGTAGTAACAGGAAAGGACAAAGCCGAGAGACAAGGGATTTTCATAATTTAAATTTCCTCTGAAATAGCTTAAAAAAAAAACAAGGTGGTATCCATCAGTCCAACTAAAGGCATTTTCACTGATTGCTCTATCTGTGGTCAGTGAAGAGAAAAGAGACTTCATGCCATGATTCATCCTATTGTAAGACACAAAAGGGCTACGGCAAATCCCACCACAGAACCATCTATTTATCTTCAATGACCAGCAAACATCTAAACATTGAGCACAGGGATGTGTTTAGGAGGTGAATCTCATCCTCCTGTCTGCCCTGAAAGGATGAAGGAGGGAGGAAGAAGCTCCTAAGAAGCAGGAGAGCCTCTACAAAACATCCCTCAACCACCTGCTCCTCCAAGCAGGTCTTGGAGCTGGTACTTTTCAATTCTGCACTCACAAAGACTCAAATAAAGTTTGAAAGCCTGAGAAGTTGAATATGCTAATAACATGAACTCTTTGGACTCTTGGTCAATTGTCAGCTTAATCCCAGATGCCTGGAAGGCATCAGTGTAATTTATTTATTCTTTTTATGATATAGAAGGAAAATTATATTAAAAGACGAAGCCGTGGAGGTTCTGAATAGGAGATTGAACTCGGCCCCACCACAGCACATGAGACACTGTAACATTAAGGAATTCCTTGCACCTGAGCTGCCCGCGGCTACAAAAACCTCCCCTTGGTGCTGTGGTATCTGAATTATATTCAGATTATAAAGGACGTTTTCTCTTATTTATGCATTCTGGAGTAATAGAAAATGACAAGGGCATTTGGGGAAAAATGAATAGAAATGCTGGGAGTGCACAAGGAATTTTGGCACTGGGAGTCACCTAACCCTGTACATCCCCACCAAGTCCAGCTGGGCCTGGGAGCTGTGGGTAGCTTTAAGGTGTTCACTGGAGAGGTTGCAAAAATAGAGAAAAATGTCAGATTATTATATTTATGGAGGAACAGGAGTGGGATAGGTAAGAAAACAGGAATATTTCTGTCTTCCTCCCATCTTCCTTCCTCACTGTCTCAAATACCAAGTAACTGGTGTTGGTTTGCCATGCAGAAATGTGCTAAACTTTCCTGAAAGGCTTGTTTATTAGTGGACATCGTTCACAGCTTATGCTTTCTATTCCCAACACACAGCCAAAATCCTGGGGGGGAAAATGAAGGAAATGTGGAAAAAAAACCCCAAACAAACCCAAACAGAAACTTTCAAAATACAGGAATACCAAACACTCCATGAGATCTAATTAGGATTTTGTCCCCATAAATTCTCAGAGGTCTGTGCTCATACTCTAAAGTAACACATCACAAGGTCAAAAAGGAAGGAACAGCTGGGCTTGGAAACTGGAACTAGGTGAAAGAAATGTTGCCTATGCCCTTCTCTCAGTAACCCAAAATGCTCTTTATGGTCAATAATGCTCTTTGTGGTCAGCCCCTGGGGATCCTGGGGAAGGACGCTCTCCAGAGCTCATTTCTCCTGCCATGGATGAATCTCTTACTAAGAAATACAGAATCATGGAATATCCTGAGTTGGAAGGGGCCCACAAGGATCATCAAAGTTCAACTCCTGACCCTACACAGGACAGCCCTGAGAATCCCACCCCGTACCTGAGAGAGTTGTACAAACTTTAGTTGAGCTCTGGCAGCCTTGGGGTGTGACCATTCCCTGGGGAGCTTGTTTAGTGCACAACCACCCTCTGGGTGAAAAACCATTTCTTCATACCCAGCCTAAACCTCTCCTGACACAGCTTCATGCCATTCCATCGGCTGCCATCACTGTATGAATGGACGGAATCATTTCAGAGCAGAGTTAGAGAGACCTGACACAAAAGCAGGACTGTTCTGAACCTGACATCCTGTGGACATCATCCATACCGGCCTAGGGCAAGCAACTCATTACTTCATGCATGCCAGTGAAAAACCAATTAAAAAACCAACCAGGACTGACCAGGGCTAGCAGGAAATAAGGGAACTAAAATTTAAGAGGAAACAAACAAAAAGTGTCAGATCAAACTTCGTAGACCTAAATTGCCTCTGCCCCACACCATCAGCACCAACAACCCTTCCCCAGAAGATGCCCAATGCACATCTGCATTTTCACCTGCTATGCCACTTCTGTTCCTGCTCAGGGATACAAGTGTAGGGTTTAAGGAAGGATCATATTGGAACAAGTTGGTTGCTGTTGTTGACTGGTGCCCAAAAATCAGTGTCACAGGAACAGCAGCATCCTCTCTCCCCTAGGAAGAGAGAGAAAGAAAATGTCAGAGATAAGAATGAACCAATTTAAAAAAAAAAAAAAAGTTATTTCCTATATTCCTGCATCTCCCATACATAAGTCAGGCTCATGGCACTGATGAAACTTTCACATATACCAGACTCTACTAAAATGTTTACAGTTATGTTGACTTTAAAGAGCATCTATGGAGATGTAGAAACCTTAAAACAATCCCAGACTATGCAGATTTGGATTTGCTATATCCGTACAAGTAAATTTAACTAGTAAATAAAATCCCACCCGCCCAAGTCAGACTTATGCTTGATCTCTCTTCAGCATCCAGACTGACTATGCAGGTTTTAATATCCAGTATTCTTACTAAATTAAGGAGCTTGATTTTTCCACTGGTTTTCATAAATCTCCTATTAATCTACTTTTAAGATGGTCTAATCTGTAGTCTACAATAAACTGCTCCACAGCCAAGACTTAGCTGAGGGGAAGTTTTTTTGCCCTTCCCCTAGTGTAGCTCAGGCCAGGAAAACACAGGAGGGCACATTGGCTTCTGACTGCTCCCCAAAGTGTGGCTTCTTACCCGAGAAGGAACTTGACATTGAATTCTTGTTGAATTTCTGCTCTCCTCCAAAATTGGGCAAGGCTGGGATCCAAACAACACTGCATTTACCCCTTCCAGATTGGTCCCCCTGAGAGTCACTTTGAGTCCTCCTAAAATAATTATTTCATGATATTCAATATGTAGGATATTTTGTTATGCAAAGAATTCTCTGTTTATAGATGAATACAAAAGGTAGTAGAGTCTCTCAGCTGAGCTGATGATGATCTGTTTCACCTTGTTGTGCCTGCCTTCCACTCTTGCACCAGAGATCCTTCTTGCCTTATTTGAATTACTTGAATTTGTATTACTTGAATTCTCCTCCACGATACAGGATGACTGGGTTTGTTTCTCGGTTCATTTTTTAATTACATACTTATTTAAACCAGCAAGCCCTGGCCTGTGATCTCCCCCTCAGACAGATCCCCAGCCCGAGAACAAAATAAGGAAGGAAGGAAGAAGCACTAAGAATGGAAAATGAGCTTAACGCAGCAGGTGCTCTCACAGTTCAAACAGCTGCCAAGCTCCCCGCTGTCAGAAAAGCCTGTAGTATGTGTCTAGGAAACTTGGGATAGAAAGGGGACTTGGCAGGGCTTGAGACTTGGAGTTGTGAGGGAAGTCACGGAGGGATTCGTTCCGTGGAGCACTGAGCAAGCCCAGCTCTCCTCCGTGCCAGACTGAGCCTCCCCAGTTCCATGTGGGATCACCCCCGACACAAGCCAGACCTGTGCTTGATCTCTCTCCAGCAGCTAATTCCAAAGAGTCAAGGTGCCCCTTTGCTTTTCCAAGTGTTGAGAAGACTCAGGGATATTTCAAAGAGAAACAGGAAAAAGAACAGGAGCGGGCATTAATGGCAATTCTAAGCTGGAGTTTGTGCTTTGAAGCGATTCAGATAAACTTTTTTTTTTTAAAAAAAAAAAGGAAATGTTACTTGAAACTTAGAGCTTTTTCTCTAGTTCTCAGCACTGCAGAGTTTTAGGATTATGGTTGAACAGACTGCTCAGGCAGGCACTAATTAATGCAGTGTTTATTTGTATTTATTAGCATGGCTACACTGAAAACCGACTGAGCTTTTATTCCTCTTTTCACGTGTGATGTAAGCAATCCTTTATGTTAAAGTAATTATATATTAATGACAAATTCCCTTGTACACTTCCCTAAAATTACCTATTCCTGCTAATTCTTTAAACCACCAGAGAATTACAGAATTTTAGTCTTGATTTCCTGTGGCTGGCAGCAAATCCAGGCCAACAAGAGCAAATCAGGTAGATTAACAGCAAGCTCCTGCTATTCTTTGGAACATGGGAGTATCTTTAGAAAGGCATTCCATGCTTCCAGAGTTAGGTCATGGGGATCTCCCAGCATGGCACCACTGAGACCAGGGATGTTTTGACAAGAGGGAGCTGAAGCAGCAAAGTACAATGTGCTTCTTTGCCTTCCTGTCTCGTAACATTAAATTTGTGGAGTCAGAAAGAGCAAGAAGTGAAAACTGAAGCCACTTGGTAATGAAAGAGTTGTCAGATAAGGAGCTTCAGATTTAGAGTTCAGAATCCATGAGGGTTGTGTAAAGACTGATGCTGTTAAGTTTTGATATCTACATTATATCTATATGCAGTGAAATACTGCCTGTGTGCACTTTACAATGAGATTGAAGAGAGGTATTTGAAATGGGAGAAATTAAAAACACAGATGGAAGCTGTAATTCTTTCCAATTATAAGCGTTCCAGGCACATGTAATGTAAGATAGCATTATACTTGCTTTCTTTTTAATGAGTGACAGATCACTGTAATTGGGAGGAGTGGATTTGCCTGCAAAGGAAAGGAGAAGCAAGGCCCAAGCACTAAAATTTGCCATTGCTGGATTGTTTTTAAAGTTGTTTGGAGGTATTTGGGTTTTCTATAAATTAAAAGGGATTCTTAAGCTTAGTGTGCTACGACCCTCATATTAGGGAAGAAAAATGGTAGTAAAAGAGTTAGAATAGCTAAAAAAAAAAAAAATCCAGCTCTTGTCCTCGGGTATGGAATTTATCACTCTTTATTTCCTCCTCTATTTCCAGGAGAGGAGGCGTAATGGGAATGGAAGGAGATTCAGTTTAGCTTTAGCTTCTCTAAGTTTCTTAGCTTTGTACCTAAACACGGGTGAGTTTTCCGTTTTATTCCTCAGAACATGAATTTGCTTCAGTGGGGCTTGGATTAACCAGAGTTCCCATTTCACAGTTATAGAATCATAGGATCATTTAGTTTAAAAAACCCTCTAAGATTACTAAGTCCAGCAAGTAACCCAGCACTGCCAGGTCCACCACTAACCCATGTCACTACGCACCTTTCAAATCCCTCTAGGGATGGTGACTCCACCAATGTCCTGGACAACCTGTTCCAGTGATTGGCAACCATTCCAGTGAAGAAATTTTCCCTAATACCCACTCTAATTAGGTCAGATTAATTCAAATACTACAAAGCTACGTGTTAAATTAATATGGGAGGATGAGTGTGAAACACTAATGATTTGCTGAAATGAATATACGTGCACTTGAAAATATAATTCCCAAACAAAACCGCTCAGGAAAAAATTTGCCTGCACAAAGAGCCAAAGAGAGTCTGTCAGTCTTTAGGTTGTTTTTGACTGTGCTTTGGGGCACACACACAGTGGGTCCAGCCATAAAATTTCTTCTTCATCAGGTGGAAATCTTGGTAGTGAAAGTACAGAAGACCCAAAACATGCCATGACAAGGTGTTGGAACCATGAGCACTGAGAATTTTAGACTTTCTGTGCTGACAGGCACTGACTCCCAAGAAAACACTGCATTAGACCTGAAGCCTTGGAAAAGGCTTCAAAATTGAATGATAGAACTGGGATTATGGGTGTGTAGTTTGAACAGAAGTGTGTAATATCACATGGTGGAAAACTTAGAGTTTAAGGTTTTAGAGTATAGTTTTATATATATATATACACATATATATATATATGTATATAAAGCAATATGGAGGTTTTAGGGCGTAGGTTAGTCCTTTTTCATCTTCACTTCCATGGGTTTAGATGGTATTTTGGGTTAGGGTTAGAATTGGATACAATTCTATCCAATTGCAATTGGATAGAAAAGTCTGCATTGAGGACCACGGGTGGTTGGTTATTGGGTTAAAAGTAAAAATAATTTAAGTGTCATTTCTCAGTTGGACAATTCATTCTTAAAAGGCCTCGTAGAGAAAGAGTTAGGGGCCATTTTTTAGTTTGTTAGCTAGAAGCACTGTACAACTCACAACTTGTGAGACTGTAACATAGACAAGAATTAATAAACATCTGAGTCTGGACACGAAAGTCTGAGCATTTAATCCTGACTCTGGCACAAAAACAAGATTAAAAAGCAACAACAAGGAAGAAGCAGGAAGCAGCTCCCTTGGGGGGTCCACACCTACCAATCTCCGAAGTCGAAGGGGGTTCCACAGCTCCCAGTGCTGGCTGGACTGTCACGAAGACCCCTTGTGCTGCGGTGGCCCCGAGAGCGAAGCCGTGGGGTGTCACCAGCAGTGTCACCGGGTGGGTCCCCGCGGGCAGCCTCGGCACCTGGCAAACCACCTGGGTTTGGTTCAGAGCCGAGACACGGCAGCTCCTGTTGTCCACCTCCACCTGCAGGCCTGCCTGCTCCTCGCCAAAGCCAGCTCCCCTCAGCACCACTGTGGCCTGGGGGCCTTCACCTGAAGGAATAGAATATAATCATCAAGGTGGCTCGTGAATTTTGGCCTAGAAATGCCTGTGGGAAATCAAGGCACAGAAAATTCCCAAAACCCTGGGCATGCAGGCCCTAAGATCGAAATGAATACAGGGTTTGACCTGAGGCCTTGGAAAAGGCTTCCACATTTAGAGACCATAAGCAAGAATGTGGGTTTGTAATATGGACAGAGACACATTAAGCTAGGTAGTGGAGAGTTTTAAGGTTTTAAAGTTTAGATATAGAAGTAGTTATAAAGGTAAAAGAAGTTTTAAGGTGTAGTTCTGTGGGATTGCATGCCACTATATGATTGGATAAAAAAGTCCGCATTGGGGCAGGATGTGTGATACAATTTAATTAGCTGTTGGTGTGAAAATTAAAACAATATGTGTTGGAGCAGTTTATTGGCTAGTAAACCTTTAAAACCCCTTGTAACCTGTGGTCTTGTGACCACTGACCATGGACAACTGACCTCTAACTTACGCATGAAGACATTCTCACCCTTCATGAGACTGAGGCAATAATTCATGCTTTAAACATCTCCCAGCTGTACAGTCTCTCTTAAAATCCCAGCAAATGCCCAGAATTTAATTTCAGCCAACAGTTAAAATGTTTTTACCAGCTTCAACAGGACATCCTAAAAACTACACTCCTGGTGATATCTCATTGTTCCACATAACAGCAATTCCTGCCTGTCCCTGTCCAGCTGTTACATTTTTCCTTAGATTTTTATTAAAAATAACTTGAGCCAAGAGCTGATTTCTGCTTTAGGCATCGAACCTGCCATTGTTTCTCTCCCCTTTATGCCTCTACCATAGAATCACAGAGTAGTTAAGGTTGGAAAAGACCTCTGAGATCACCTCTGTGTTCACCACTAAACCATGCCTCCAAATTCCACATCCACAAGCCTTCTGAACCTTTCCAGGGATGGTGACTCCACCACTGCCCTGAGCAGCCTTTTCCAGAGCCTGACAACCCATTCAATGAGGAAATTTTTCCTAATGACTATTCTAAACTTTTCCTGATGCACGTTAAGGCCATTTCCTATCATCCTATTTCTTCGTCCCTGGAAGAAGAGTCCAAGCCCCACCTGGCTGCACCCTCCTATCAGGGAGTTGTGGAGAGTGACAAGGTCACCCTGAACCTCCTTTTCTCCAGGCTGAGCCTCCCCAGTTGCTCCTGCTCAGACCTGTGCTCCAGGCCCTTCCCAGCTCCACTGCCCTTCTCAGGACAAAGTTCTACACTCAGCACATCTGGAACTGGAGCTGATCAGAAGTGACCCATAAAAGTGCAGTTTCCATAAAATCAAAAATTTATGAAGGGATGCACATCTACATAAAATCACCAGCAGCTGGCAGATCTTTTTCACAGAATTTCTGCCACTGTGCTCAGACACCAGGCCCCGTTACCTGATGAATACTCCACATCTCTGACTATGGGTGTCAATTCCCGGCTGAACTGGAAAGAACACGAGCCAGAACAGTTTGCAGGGACGTCATTCACCATCACCACCACCTGGAGACAGACCAGAGGGTTATCCTAAAGATGGTGAGGGAACAGAGGTGTTTTCTAGAGCCACAACTGACTGATAGATGCTGGTAGCCACCCTGAGATACTGAGAGGACCAAGTGCTAGAACAGGGCACAAAACAGAGAGCTCTCCACCCAGCTGAAGTCCCACTGCAAATTTAATTGCAAACTTAAACAGCAAATTACTAGGGCTCATCCAAGGCACAGCAGAGCACAGCTTTGGATGCTGCATGACCAGCCTATCTCCCACCATCCTGGGACCCACTCCTCCTCAAACTCCTGTTCTCCCAGTCACCCACTGAAGACTGTTCTTGCCTTCCCCCAGTTCTTTCCATTTTGCCTTGGGAATAAATTTATTATGTTCAAAGCACCCTGGGAGACTAATTAAAATGAAACCCACAATGTGCCTTCTCAACATGCAGCTCTCAATTTTAATTTTTGCTCCTTGTTGTTCACATTGAAGGAAAAAAAACTGGTCCGTGACCTTGATTATCTAGAAGAGACATTAAAAAAATATCCCTCCTGAGATCTTGATATTTTTGAAGAGTCAACTGGCAAAGGATAGGACACAAAAGAGCCCCGTTTTATTTCTCTCCAGGTGTTAAGTGTGTGCCAGCAGAGTTCACCAATGCCTGCAAAAAGCAAAGCATTTGTCCCAAAGAAATGTAAGGAGCACAGAGTAGCTTGGACAGAGACAGAATAATTAGAGGGGCACTTTTACACAGCCAGAATAAAGCTTCAAAAACTTCCAGAAAAATCTCTTTGCTGCTGCTGGTCTTGTTTCACTTGGGCTATTTGAGGGTTTGTGCAGCACGGATGGAAAAGATGTCCAAGGTGGCTGAGTCACTGGAAGAAGAGCAATTCTCATGGGTGGGAACCAGGCTCCTGAAACAGCCAGGATGGCTTGGCCCCAGATGTTGCACAGCTGGGCTTGGAGCACATCCAGCATCACCCTGTTATGGCCACAGTGCATGTGAGTCTGGTGGAAACAAAGCCAGCAATAGCCAAAGTTCTGCAACATCTGAGAGCAGAGCTGGAAACAGATTTATCCATCCAGCAGGCTGGAATGATTCCTCCTTCAGCCTGAGACTCTCCTATCTCTCTCTTCTCTCTTGGGGAATTGAGATCCAGAGAGGTTCAGGACTTGCCTAACTCACAGATGAGTATCCCAGCCACCAACTCATTTCTTTTGCCTGTCAGTGGAACAGAGTGCTGCAGGTGAATTGTGCAATTCCCAGTTTGGTGTCCAGCACCACAGGACCCACCAAGGGTGGGAGTTCAGAGATTTTCACCCTTTTGGTCACTGCTTCCAAAATAAAAAGAAATTTTCTTCCATCACCCATGATCACTATTCTCCCTACCTGCAACAGATCTTGGAGGAAAGTCCTGCTCCACAAACCAGGCAGCAGAATATGACAAATTAATGGCACAGAACATCAGATTCCTGAAATGATTTATTTGCAGAACAAGGTACTTAAATACCTGTGAGACTCCTGGGGCTTCACAACCCTGCTGAATCATTGAAAAGTATGAGAGAACATCAACTCACCTGTGTTTGGTTATGGAGGGTGGCAAGCATGTCCCCAAATATTGGTCCAATAAACACACCTCCATCATAAACCACACGAGTAGAAACAGTTGGCTTCAGGCCAGTGAGGTTTTCAGCAGAGACCTGGCAAAGATCAAGGAATTTAAGTTTCTCATCTTTTTCTGTCCTGTGATTTTAAATTAAAACAGAATCTTTACAAGCAAATAACTCCCGGAAACTCCTCACCCTTCTTCCATGAATCACATCTCCACCTCCAAATCTTTATTACTCAATGTTTCACAATACCTCCCTGCTCCCACCTTGACCTTGCAGGCAAAGAGATGACAAAGAAATTCAGGAGTCAAGTTTGTAAATAAACTTCTAATACCCAATAATATAATTTGGATTTAGGCACGGAAAGATCTTCTCGAAGACATGACTTTAGGTGAAAGAAGGGCCTGTGCAAGAGCTGAGGATGCAACTCGAACTTTTTTCACCCTCCAGGCCAACATCTTGAACACTGGAATTTGTTGAAAATAACATCACACTTCTAGGAGCTGAATGTGAAAAGAAATACTTTCCTTTCTTTCTTTTTGAGGTAGGAAGCATCTCAGTCTGAGTCCTTACTCAAAAAGATCCTTCTGCTTGAAGCAAAACTAATGTGACAAATCTTGGGATGGGAGAGTGTAAAGTGAACCTTCACCTGAGACTTATGAGAATCTGATACGATACCAGACCAAACAGTTCTTAGAAAAATACCTACTTGGCAAATAAATGATGCCACAAGTCAGTGATGAGCTTCAGTTACTGTGCTGAAACCTTAATGTAGATCTAATTAATGAAGATTTCATTTCAGTACACCAGCCCCTTTGCTGTGCAGAAATTACAGTCAAGTCTCCTGGTTTTGAATCACAGACTCTATATAATTTCTTCTCCTACAACTGCCTTTTTTTTTTTTTAACATTTCATCTACAATTTGCTTAAGGTGCTGCCAAATAGGAAGATTGTCTAAATTTCCATTGTCTAAATATGGTGTCTTCATAAAAACAACTACTGTGAGATCGAAACAGCCAAGACCAAAGACATCAAAGTGGGGATTAGTAAAAGAAATTACTGTACACTGATAACATTGGGCAAGTCCCCAGCTGTTTTTTCCCAAGTCAGTGTCCAGACAATTTCATAGCACGAGCTGGAGTCTCTGGTCACGGTGAAGTCACTGGTGTTGAAGAAGGGAGCTGTAAAATTATCCACGTTGTCCTGCAAAAGCCTGCGGAGCTGGTGGGCAGGGATGTGCACTGAAACATCTGCAAAAGACATTAGGGAGCAGTGGGTATCTCCATTTCCAGGAGAGCACATCTGCCTGCTCCTAGGATGCAGGAAAGGAAGGGGTTTCATTATTAGTGCAAAGCTGCCATGGTTCAAACCTCTGCAGCTGACAAAAGAGTGGAATTTATTGGACCCTAAACACCAAAAATTCACAGAATTATAGAATGGAGTCAGAGAAGGATTTGGGCTGGAAAGGACCTTGAAAGGTCATCTAATCCCATCAATGACTTCTAGACCAGATTGCTCAAAGCCCCATCCAACATGACCTCAAATGTTTCCAGGGATGGGGCATCCACCACCTCTCTGGGCAATCTCTGTCACTGTTTCCCCAACCTCATCATAAAAAATTTCTTCTCTATGTCTAATCTGAAATCATCCACACAATTTAGTAACAACCAACCTGGCCTTGAGCACATCCAGGGACGGGGCAGCCTAAACTTCTCTGGCAATAAATTCTTCGCTCGGCTTCCTGCTCAGGAAATCCAGGCCCTGACCTGCATCTTCCCTTACCTGGTATCACTGTGTTGGCCAAGTGGATCTGGAAGGTTCCTCCAAGGGGCGGGGATGACTTCTGCAGCCTCTGGATGCTGAGGCTGACTCTCACATCCTCCGTGGAAACAGACAGGTGTCCATACTCCTTAGAGCCCTCCCCAAGCACTGCACCTCTGTGGGACAGAGAGGGGGGTCACAGGAAGGCACCAGCAGTGGAGACCCACACTCCTGACACCCCCATGTCACCCAACAGCTGAGGGACACTTATGGGAACAACACTCCTGAAGGATTTAAGGGGGAAGATGCCCAGAGCTCAAAAAAAACTGGATAGTCCCAACTTCTAATTTCTTATCACTCTCTACAACCTCCTTGGGGTAGAGGAGGTTGGGCTAGGACTCTTTTTCCAAGCATCAACTGATAGAATGAGAAGACACAGTCTTAAGCTGCACTAAGGGAAATATAGGTTGGATATTAGGAAAAAGTTTTTTAAGGAAAGAGCAATAAAGTACTGGAATGGTCTGGGGCAGTGGTGGAGTCACCATCCCTGGATGTGTTTTTAAAAAAAGACAGGATGTGGCACTCAGTGCCATGGTTTTGCTGAGGTGTTAGGGCATGGGTTGATGATCTTAAAGGTCTCTTCCAACCCAGTGATTCTGTGAATTATGCAGGCAACACACACAGCAGAAAATTATGGAAAATGACCTTTTTAAATTTATGATAGAAGAAATAATTTATGCACCACCAAGCACCAGGGAGTGCTACCCCAGTACTGCAGTTTCTAAAGAACCAGCTCAGTGCAGCCTGGACAGCATCTGCAACAGCAAAGCAAAAATATTTCCTGCTTCACACTGTAATCTCCTCGAGCCCATGAAGATCTCAAGTACACTGAATAACAGGGAGATTTCATATTGTACAATCATTTAGGCTGGAAAAGACCCCTAAGATCGAGCCATTAACCCAGAATTACCAGGTCCATCATTAAACCATGCCTCCACATTTGTATTGGAGCAATTCAAGTTCACCCGAAGTCCAATTCCTAAAAGTTAAAATGCCTTTTCTCCTTCGCCACTAAAATTCTCGGAAAGAGAAAAGGAAAAGGAGCCTCTCTGTGGTACAACGATGCCACCATGTGTTGAGTGTCTGGATAACAAGTGGCTTCTGCGGAGCGAATTTCCACAAAACAAAACCAAAAAGGATCACTGAGCCCTTTGTACAGCTGGTACAAGATTTTAGCCAATATTCCTGTTCTGACAGGAGCGGGAGTTGTATTGGATTAAATCACAGCCCGTGTTCAGCAAAGAGAAAGAGACAGGTTTATTTTGAAGACGTCCAAAGACAGTGCTCAGCCCACCCATTTTTAAAGCTTGTGCTGACTCCTGCTTTTCTCTGATACCTTCCTCTGTAAGATGGAAAAGCCCACCTATGCTAAGCACCTTTTTCCATCCTGGTGAGAGGTACTGTGATCAAACTGCCTCTTAATCCTTTTTTTTTTTTATTATTAGCTAAACAGGTGGAACTTCTTAAATCTTCCTCTCCTAGGCATTTTCCTCAGCTCCATAGTGATGCTCATGGCATTTTTTTCCCCATTTTTTTTTTTTCTAAATTTATTCAAAAAATACAACCATCAGTGCTAATTGCAGCATTCCAATGTCAGTCTTCAGGCTCCACACAGGAGTAAAAATTTTCCCTCTTCTTATTAGTGACACCTCTGGTTAAACACCTCAACCACCACAAGCATCCCCCTGTTTGGGGAATGGCAACATTCCTGCCCTTACCCTTGGTGGTTTACGTTAAGATACTACATTTGACTCAGCTGGATACAATCCAACTTTGGCAGGACTTATTATCTGCCAGTACCAACCTTTAATGTTACAGTCTCTGATCTAGTTATAGCCCACAGCTCCACACAGGAATCTTCTGTTCCTGCCATTGTTGGGAGGAACAGAAACCTCATCTCAGCAAACAAGGACACCCAAGGCGGACTTCCTAATCTGTGGAACTGGTGTCATTAACGGTGTTTTGGAGACACCTCTGGATGATCTTCATCCACCTTGCTCCAGAAGGGCTTGGATTTCCTTCCAATCCCACATCACACCTTGGTGGCACACAGATATCTGACACCCCAAGTTATCTCAAACTTCCTCGGCACCTCTTGTTTTCAGCAGCTGAGCCCAGCTGACAACCAGCTCCAGATACACTGGGGGAACTGCAAGAGGTGTTAGAGGGTATTGAGATGAGCTACCCACTGTCCCTACCTTGGAGAGAGAAGGGGCAGACTGGGACCACAGCCAGACACCCTCCAGGACACGTTGTAGGTGGGAGGAGACCCCACCACAGACACTGCTTCAATTATCCTCCCCCCAGGCCGGGGGGGTCTGGGGTCTCTCTGAGAAACTGAAAGAAAAAACAAACATTCATTTTATGAAAGAAAATTCATAAACATTCAGCAAGGAGAGCAGAGGTGACCATGCCCAGGGTATTGTCATTTCATAGCTGGAAACACCTGCTTGAGTGTTGGTTTTTTAGGGGTTTTTTGGTTGGTTGGTTTGTTGGTGGTGGGTTTTTTGTTTGTTTGTTTGTTTTGTTTTTTTTTTAAGTTATATTTCATAGAATCATTAAGGTTGGAAAAGGCCTCTAAGCTCACAGAGTCCAACTATTCTTCAGCACTGCCCAGACCACCACTAACCCCTGTCCCCAGGTGCCACACCTACACATTTGCAAACCTTTCCAGGGATGGTGATTTCACCACAGCTGGTTACATTTGTAGAATGATGTTTTAAAATAAACCAAGAACATTGATACTTTGGCAATTCCTTCTCGACTGCTGTCACAAAAAAATAAGTATAAGTTCAAGAAAAAACAATAATTTTTGTGCCTATTGTGAAATTTCCCTTTGAAAAAGTTTCATCCAGCTTTCTTGCTACAAATATAACAGTGTATCCTGGAGGAAAAAAAACCAAAAGAAATGCCTTTACCAATGACAGCTCTGTCAGCAATGATGAGCTCATCAAGATAAAACGATCCAGGTGTTTCTTTTTGCAGCATTGGGCTCTGCAAGTCTATCTGATGCACAAATACTGGGGAATTGGCTGGGAGGTCCTGGAGAAGCACAGAGAGATTCACACATCTCTTCCAGAGGTTGGTGCAGGTAAATGTCCAGCTGGAAGACAACAAGGTTGGGACAAAAAACAAATGTGAGGTGATTGTGAAGATTCCAGGTAATATCAGGTGCTGTTTTTGTTACTATTGGTATTTAGCACAAGCCCCATGCTCAGTGGTTTGTGACTACTCACCATGTCCTTGTTGGGTTCCCCAGAGTGAGAAATGAGGATTTAGATCTCTGCTTGTGGTTTCCCCTCTAATTCACTAGAGTGCGGTATGGGAGTGACTACACCTGCTTTATTTTTAGCAAAATACCACAACAGCATCAGTGACCTCAGTGGGGGTCAATCTAGAATTCAACCCCTCAGCTCTCTTCAGGTTCTTCAGACACTCCTGATTTTTTAAAGTCTGCCTCCCCTAAGCTTTATGTCTGCTAAAAAATGTTTTCTATTCATGGAATTCTAAGTGAATTAAAAAAAAAAAAATCAAAGGCTACACCAATTTTCAAAGCTTTCAAAGGGTGGAGTAAAGAAGTCAAGCAATTCTCTCTCTCTCTTACTGAAGAAAATCGACTGAGAAAGAAACTGGGGAATTTCTGTTCTCAAAAATCTTCAAGTATACCTGCGTGTCACTGAGGTGTTATAGTGCAGGTTACAAGAAACATGGAAATTTACTCATTAAATCCTCCAAAAAGCATTGAAACACATTCCAGCAATGCCTCTGTAAGGACAGAGCTTTTGTCAGATTCCTCCAACCGACAAATTATTCCTACATAAATAAGTACTTCCCTCAGTTTTCCTGCTGCATCTTCTTGCCATGGAAAATGTAATCTCTGATAATTGTAATTGTCTGGATACCTTTTGGAGTCGGTTTCATTGAAGTCCCATTGGCAGGTGAGGTTTCTCCTCACTGGGCACGAAGAGACACTGGTGTAGGACACTGAGAGATGAAGGATGTTGCTCATATGGCCTTTATGTGCAAAACACACCTGCAAAAATGGGGGAAAGATTTTCACAAATCAAAACACAGGTAATTTATACATAATGTACATGGAAGATAAAGGCAGATATTCTATTTCAGCTCTGGTTTAACACTGGGTTGTTTGGCCTGGAGAAGAGAAGACTCTGGGGAGACCTTAAAGCCTCTTCCAGTGCCTAAAGGGGCTCCAAGAGAGCTGGAGAGGGAAAAAAGGGCTGTTTTGGCACCCAGATGTGCCACAACATGGCATATAACTGACCTCTGGGGCTTCCCTGAAATTTTGAATCTATTCTTGTCAAAAGTAGGAGAAGATGAGCAGAAAAGTGATCAATAAGTGACCACCAAACAATAAAGGATTTTTTCCTTTTGTCAAGAAATTATCGTCCTTGTCCCTTCCACCTTTCTCCAACACCATCCCACTTTTTTCCTTTCCCACAGCAAGGGTTGTATCGCCAGGAACAGTTAACAGCCAGGTGTGTTAAACAATATCTACATCTCAGACATCCAAAACCACACTCAAGTCAAATAAAAGATGTTCTGCTCTGGGCTAAGACACAATGCTTGGTAGATTTGGGGGAATTGTAGGCAGACCAGATGACTTGATGTTGCTTTTGAGGCTCTGAGATTCCAGTGCCCAGTGCAAGCTGCTCGTTCAGAGCATCCACTCACAACTCACATGTGTGTATTCAGTGAGGTCATATCGTGGTAGTGTTGATGGGGAAGTTTTCACCAGCTGGCTTGGTCTGTGAATGCTGAACCTCCCACAGAAAGGCTCTGTTCCACTGACAATGTGTCCTGTGGTGGTGATGTTCTTCAAATCTGATAGATATCAAAAAGAGGAAATTAGAGGTTTCAGAAGAGACACCAGTACAGTCAAGATTCATGAAAATACAACAAGTGGGTATCCAGAAATTGTCAAACAGTCCTACTCTAAGAATTCTCCTGCCAGAGTTCAAGAAGTGTTTGTACAACACTCTCAGGCACAGATTCCTGGGGTTGTCCTGTACAGGCCCAGGAGTTGGATTTGATGATCCTTGTGGGTCCCTTCCAACTCTGGATATTCTACCACTACAATTATTATATTGATCATGTTGTTTTTACTGCATACACACAACAAATAGATGATAAACATGAATATGTACTTATACCCATTAAAAGCGTAAATTTACTACCAGTAAAAGTTTAAAGAACTTTTATGTCATAAATGCAGATCAATTCTCACAATAAATACTATTATTTGCCACAGAAGTTCCCTACCTTCTTTCTCAAAACCGCAGTGAAAAAGGATTTTAGCAGAAGTTGGCTCAGTTTCACATCCTACTGAAAGGAGTTCTTCTATTGCTGCTTGCACCTTTAAAAGAAATTAAGGAAGTGAAAAGCAGTCAGTTACAATCATTTCAGCAGAGACTTCAACCCACACATCATCACTTCATTTTTCATCAGCCAGGGATCAGTGGCACAGCAGCTCTGAACCAAGCAGGCAGCCAAACATTAAAATAAAAATGTTAAAGAATAATATAAGAAAATTTATCCCAACAGAGTGTAAACTTTCATGTCTGACAGCTTTCAGGGGTGTGAGACATCCTCAATCTAATGGCTGTCATGGAGCCATCACTCAGGGTCACTTTAATGTTGACAAATTGCCCCATCAAGTGGACTTGGGATGTAGAAGAAGCCAGAGCCATACAACACACATCTGGCCTTAGAGAAGGGGTCCAAGGATCCAGATCAATGAAACTCCAAAATATATGGATGTTGTGATAAGTTAAGAATACACCTGGGAGTCAACATTCAAAAAAAAAAATCCCTTTGTAAGACATTCTCAGAGAAAAAAAAAAATCATCTACATCTCTGCATCACATAAACTTTATCTCAGCTTCTGGGCCAAATCTTAACTCCTGTCAAGCACCAGAGCTCCACCAGTTCCACCCCAGCAGAGGACCCTGTGTCTGTGTTTAATGGCACCTACCTGGTGAGCTGTAGCGTTTGTGGGGATCATTCTCAGTGTGTTGTTCCAGGAGATACTGAAATAACCTTTACCAGACACAGTCAACATCTGGAAAAACAGAGAAGCAAATCAAGAATTAAAAACAGATGCAAACTGCACGAGACACACACACTTCAAACCTGGCATCATCTACTGAGGAGGATTTTACAGCCAGCACTTTGCCTTTTTAAGTCTCTGTGAACCAGAGCCATTTCAGCTACTCCTAAACTGCCCTTGTCCTACAAGGAATGGGATTGTTCCATTAACAGGAGAACAAGGGATACAGACCAGTGCAGCTGCAAGTGGTCCTTAAAGCTCCTGACCTGCAGGAGTTTAACCACTAGGAAAAATCTTCCCCCATTCCTGAGTGTTTACACACACCCACTAAGGTATGTAAAAAACCTCAGACAACTTCAGCTCACGATGCTGTTCTCAACCAGCTGTCTCAGGAGGTTGAAAACAAGGTGGAAACACACATTTTTTTCACATCTAGCACCCACAAGGCAGTTGCAGGCAGCACTGACCTGCACTTCTGGAAGATGCAAGGCACGAGCCCGAATTTCGTGCCTCTCAGTGTAGTAGCTGTTCACCACACGGGGGTCCAGCCACGTGTTGTGGATCTGGACTCCAACTCTCATCCCCTTGCTGGGTGTCTCTGCATGATGCAGTGCTTCCAGGTAGTACCTTGAACCAGCAGTTAGCTCAAATTTCTGGGATTTTGGCTGCCAAAGTTCACTCCAGTTCTTCACCCAGTTCTCAGACCACTCCGAATTGCCGGCAGGGAGAGAAGCAATTCTCACCTGTGTGCAGAACAAACAAATCACAGAATGGTTTGGGCTGGAAGGGACACCAAAAACCATTTCATTCCACCCCCTGCCATGGGCAGAGACGCCTTCTACTATCCCTGGTTGCTCCAAGCCTCATCCAGCCTGGCCTTGGACATTTCCAGGGATCCAGAGCCAGCCACAGCTTCTCTGGGTAACCTGTGCCAGGGCCTCACCACTCTCTCAGGGAAGAATTCATTCCTAATATCCAATATAAACCAACTCTCTTTCAGTTTGAAGATATTAAACCAGTTACTGACATTTCTCCAGACTCAAATAGCATTTAGCCCAATGCCAGAGCTCCAAAAATAAAAAAAACCCAAACAACATATTTGTGTTTATAACTGATAGCTGTGGGTTGATGATTCACAAATTCCTTCCTATTATATAGGGAAAAGCCACAATTTCAAAGAGCTTTGGTTTAAGGTTCAATCCCATAAAGGAGATAATTCCCATGGCTTATGCTAGCACTAATAACAGTTCCCCAAATAACTTTTCATGGATGGCTTCAGTTCAGACAGAAATGTTCTGAACTAACTTCAACTAACTAAAAAATCTTCTGGAAAAGACAATCAATTACTCTTGTTTTTTTAGAGTGATTTTTCAAGAGTGATTTTTTTTATTAGGTGTATAATGGACAGAGCTGATGAAAAAATATCGAAAATAATCACTCAGATTTTAGTCTGCAATAGATTCATAAGTGATAATAGAACAATCCACACTGGGGAAATTCCCACTTGTCATCACCTTAATTAAAACCCTTTTCATCCTCATTTTTCATTTTCATTTCCTCTCATTTTTCTCTACCAAGAATAATACCTTCTGGTTTGGATCTTGGGACAAACTTAAGTAGAGAGATGCCCGACCATCTGCCTGAATCCAGAAGGTGTAATTGTTGGTCTGAGGAGCTACAAAAAATCCACGGAGTCTGGAGCTGAGCAAAAATAGAACATCCATAACATACAAAAGACTTACAGCAAAAATAAAACCCCAAAACAACAAACCATCCCCACACCCCACGTTCACACATACACTGAGTAAGAAGAAAACATCTTTAAACCATTTTAACAAAACAAACTTTGCTATTTTAAAGCTGAGATAACCTCAAAATGACCCAATTTCACATTAAATGTCAATGATGCTTTACAAAAGTTTCATAAAGGAAAGAAAAAACAGCCCTGATGAAACTAAGTATGATTTTGTTGGTGGCCACTTCAGTGCATTTCTTCTCAAACAAAGTCTTAAACCCTGAACACGCAGGAAAAAGCCAAAACCACGCTCAGAACCAAAAAAAAACAAAAACAGAGAAATGGTAGAAAAATGTAAGAATTCATACACATTGCAGTTTTTCAAGGTCGTATCTGAAGAGGCAATGGGAACCAACACAATTCAGGAATTTATGTATTTGTATTAACTCCACCTTTGCTGCCAACATCAGCTGACAACCTGCCCCTCCACATCTGGCCAGAGCTCCAGCCCAAAATGGCCTCAAATTGCAGCTCCTTCCACTTCCAGAGCAATTTTTTTTTTTGGTATTTCAGCATATCTAGGCCAGGTAGAGCAAAAATACTGAGGGAAGGCAAAAAGGAGGAAAAAATAAAGCACTTCACTGCATATTTTTAAGCTTCAAAAGGACCTGGGAGCAAAGGGTTTGCTTTGATTTATACGAGCTATGCAGTGAGGCTCTGCTATAAAGAGCTGTCAGGTGTTTTTGCTACACCTTACACTGCTAAAGGTGATTGCCATGGCTCTGTCTCTTTTTAAGATCACTGAGTACCTGAAGGACTTCTTTGCCCCAGACAGAAACCTTACTGGGGAGCTGGCATTAGGTACAAACTGCCATCTGTATCCAGGACCTGCTTCTGTCAGATCAGAGGCATCATCCCAGACTTCAAAGAGAAGCCCTCTGTTTCCTAGAAAGTTAAAACAAAAGTATTCTCAGCAGCAGCCAGCAGAAATCCCAGAGCACATGCTGGAATCAGTGCTGTAGGAGGCAGGCCAGAGAGAAAATTTTAATAATAAATTGGTTCTGTTTGTGGGGTGTTTTGCAGTCTAAGGCAGAACACAGATCTCGCCACAGGGAATTTGTTTTACCTTGAAATCCTCCGCCAGAAATAACAAAACTCGGAAGAGGGAAGAACTTCCAACCTGCTCACATGTCTGCCCTTGCAGGAAAAGGCACTGAAATGACCCACAGTCAAAGTGAAGCCTGATTTTGTGCACTGAAGTCTCCTACTGCAATGCTCCACTCCAGAAGTGTCCACAGAAGCCTCTGCAGTAACTCCAGTTGAGCCTTCCTTCCTCTAAATATTATCCACGCCTTTTCCCCCTCATTTTCCAAAGCCATGCTCACCAGCCTGACCTTCCTCCCCCCATCTCCTGTCTGCACATGGTGGGCTGAGCTCTCCACCTTGGGTTTTCCTGGCTACAGAATCACAGAATGGTTTGGAAGGGACCATTTGAGTTTATCCAGTCCAACGTCCTGCCACGAGCAGGGACATCTCCAACCAGAGCAGATTGCTCAGAGCTGCACCCAAAGTGGCCTTGAATGTTTCCAGGGATGGAGCATCTACCACCTTTCTGGGCAAACTGTGCCGTGGCCTCACCCCCCTCACTGTAAAAATATTCCTTCCTTAGAAATAATTTAAATAAACCCCCTTTTAATTTAAAACTATCACACCCTGCCCTATTACAAATAAAAGCCCCTAATAAAAGTTTATCCCCTTGTTTCTGGAAGCCCCCTTTAGGTACTCTGAGGGGCTCTCAGGTCTCCCTGGAGCCTTCTTTTCTCCAGGCTGGATAACCCCAGCTGTCTCATCAGTCTTTCCTCATAGCAGAGGTGTTCCAGCCTTTGGATTATTTGTAGCCCCCTTCCCTACCACCCCAAAAGAAAGTGACTTGATGTTGAAGCAGACAGTGTTTTGGAAATCCCTGTTTCTTGATTGCATTCATCACCAAAGGGTTTCTGCCTGAATTTCAGTGTTTTTTTGCTTATCTGGAGCTTCAGGAACACCTCACCTGGCTGGGGGGCACCAAGTCTCCTGCCCTCACCAACAGGCTCCGTGGTGCATCTGATTTCCCGGGGAGACACGTGCTTGACTTTACAGGGAACACCTGCCAGCAGGGAAAGGAGACAAATGTGCTGTTGGAGACCTGGAAACACAGCTGAGCTGCAGCATAAACACATCTCAGAGTCATGGAATGGTTTGGGTAGGAAGGGAACTTACAAACATGTAGCTCCGAGCACCTTTCTGTGGACAGGGTCACCTTCCACTAGACCAGGTTGCTCTGTTGGAGCTCCTTTTGGCACTGGAAAGTGCTCCAAGGTCCCCTTGGAGCTTTATTTTCTCCAGTCTGAACAGCCCCATCTCTCTCAGCCTTTCCTTATAGCATAGATGTTCTATCCCTCTGCTTAATTTTGCATCCCTCCTCTGGATTCATTCCAACAGGTCCATGATTTACCTGTGCTGAGGACCCTGGATGTGGTACTCTGGGTGGGTTCCCACCAGGGCAGAGAGGCAGAATCCCCTCCCATCCACCTTGTTCCCAAAAGGGATCAGCATTTTGCCCCAAGCCTGGGCTGGTACTACCAGCAAACAGAGCAGTTCATGCCCACAATCAGAATAACTGGACATTCCTGGGGGTGAGTCCTACAATTCCCACATTGGTATGCCTGAACAACTCTTGGGTTTTGCAGTCAGGGCCAAAGTGTATTTACAAAAATAAAACTCAGGTGTTTCTGCTCTTACCTGCAGCAGTGACCTGCACTGGCTCCTCAAAGAAATCCCCAGTGACAGTGAGGTCAGTGCCCCCTGCCAGGCTCCCTCCAGCTGGGAACACGGAGAATATCTCTGCAGGGGAAGGAAAAGAGGGATCTGAGCACAAGCCTTGCAGAGGTTAATCCCAGTCCCATCTCTGGGAAAGCCTGAAGTGCACTTGCACTGCTTCCAGCCAGAGCAGGCTCCTGTGAATGAAACCAGCTTCTCACTGATCCCTGTTTTTTGGCAGCCTCTGGGATGACACCAGGAATGAACAGTATGGATAATTTGGCCACGTGACAGGGGGAACACTGCAATGCTTGGGCTGTTATTTAGCAGTGGCTGCATCTGTCATGCTCAGATTGCAAACTGCTCTGTTCTGTGCTACTGAGGATCTCTGGGGGAAAATAAAAAAGCAGAATTAAAACTGTTTTAATCCTGCTGACCTCCTCTGACTCATGTCTCCATTTAGTCCTTAGGTTTCAATGTTACCATTCTTTCCAATCATCCCTCAGACTTCAGGGACAAACGGAGGGAGCTGAATATCTGTGTCAGCATCAGGACCATGAGATCCTTTCAGGATTTCATCTGTTACAGGTGTGCCATTCCACAGTAAAATTATTTTTTCTTTTTGATGACAATTACCCACTTTGTATTCATATTGGAGTTTAACCAACCAGTTCTACATTTATAGCTCTGGAAAAAAAAAATACTAGTAAGAAAAAGATGAGGGAATTTGGTCTATACCTGCATCTTTTTTGTTAATTCATCTGGTATTTAAACACTAATTTTACACTATTGACTACTGACTAGCACAGTAGTGTCTACTGGACTGATCTAGCAGACCTTTCTGCTCATGCTTTGCCCACAGCCAACTTCATGTACAGTTATTTCATTTTACTCTGCTTTAAATTGTAAATAAAGACATAAAATTACCCTTCTTAACAGAGAGTTTTCTACAATACACCTTGAAACATCCCATGCAGGTTATTTTTAATGAATCTCAAGTAATTTTTCAAACTCATGGTGCAGCACCCTGCCATTCACCACTTATCCAGAACTCAGTTCTTGGAGTAGCTGAACATCACCTCCTCCCTGTAGCCAGGGTGGGAGCTCTCATCCTGAGGTCTGCATTTTCAGAATTTCAGCCTCACCAAACACAGAGTGATTCAAGGGGGAAATGTTTCTCTATGAGCAACACCTCAATTCTGTAACTGATCTGACCAGACAAGGAAAATCACAGATATTGATTGTTGTTGTCGTGGTTCTTGTGTAATTTTTGATCTGCAGCTTTTTGGTTAGTCAAGCCCATACCAGGGGACTGGAACACCAAACTGAGGACAGAACAGGATTACATCGCTGGGGAGAGCTGCAGTGAGAGTTTTTCTTAGATCACATTGGGACTGGTGGAAGACAGTGCCAGTGAGGTGGATCACTGAATACCTGGATGAGTCTGATACAGGAAAAGTTCTTGTTTGGCACTGACGAGCCAAGCACCTTTGTGCACTGCTGACCTGGAAGAAAGAAAATGCCTGAGAGATCCTGGGCTGTGTAAATAAAAAGCAGACCTTCATTTGGCAGGGCTGAACACTCACTCTCCAGAAGAATACTGGAACATTTCTGCAAGATCCAACAACTCCTTTCAGCAGCACATTGAGGCATTGATTCATGAGAGCCCATTACATGGCTGAAACACTTTATTGGAAGTACTAGCACATTGTAAAGTATGTTTTGACACGGCCAGAACCTGTTTTCACCTCCTTTTATGGTTAAATTCTTTCCTATTTGGATGAACAGTTAAAAGCAATGTGAAAGGATTTAATTCAGCTAGATTTAACAGATCACAGAATGGTTTGAGTGGGAAGGGATATTAAAGAAAATCCAGTCCCACCCTCTGCCATGGGCAAGGACCCCTTCCACTATCCCAGGTTGCTCTAAGCCCTGTCCAACCTGGCCTTGGACACTTCCAGGGATCCAGAGGCAGCCACAGCTTCTCTGGGCAACCTGTGCCAGGGCCTCACCACCCTCACAGGGAAGGATTTCTCCCTAATATGCAATCTGAATCCATTCTCCTTCAGCCATTCCCTCTTGTCCAAGATAAGATCTCTTATGTTTTGGACACTGAAGGTAAAGTAAAAAACATCCAACATGGAGATGCTTTGGGAGAAAAATTCCCCCTTTTCTTTCTCAGTCAGACAACCATCTTCTCAAGATAACAAAATTTTATTTCTGAGCAATGAAATGCATGATTCAGGAAAAGCATCGTTCACTCATCCTGGACTCAAATGGAGCTGTATCCCCATGCAAAACCAGAGAAGAAGAGAGAAATTATTTTTTTACTCACTTTCCTTTGTTAAACACTGAGAAGGTGACATTGTGGGACCCTGGGGGAGAGAAAATTGAAAATGCTTTAAGGCAGAAGTATGGAGTAAATCCTACCAAATCTTGTCCTGCTTCCCTGGGCTTCATTCTCCCTTCCTTACACTTTCCTTACAACAGTAAGGAAAGTCTATTTAACATATTTAACTCACAATATCTTTCCCAAACAGGAAGGCTGGAGCTCAAAGCCTCCACAAGAAATTAGAAACTTCTTCAGAGTGCTTGGAAGTGAGGAAAAATGAAAAATCACCCCTGCTGCTGGAGAGATTGTAAATAGAAGGGAACACCAGATTTATTCCTCTAATAAAGCACTAAAGGGAAGGTCCATCACAGACAAGAAGGATAAAAGTAGGAAAATGAACAAAGAGCCCAAATCACCCTGTTGGCTGTCAGCAGTGTCCTGGTTTCCCTTCAAGCTCCCCCGGACTGTGCAGAGGACACAAACCACAGCAGGGGCTGTGCTGAAGCAAACCTGGAGCTAAAGCCTGCTTTTATGGACTCAGTCCTGAGCCACATTCCAACTTTGGGGACAGAACTCAAACTCACGACAGACACCCTCCTCCCTCCACCCTCTGGAGTTGCAGGAATGACAGAAACCCGTGGGTTTTACCCCTTTCCACCAACCTATGTGGTTCCCTTCCACCCGGCACTGCAGAGTTCCCAGTCCATCCTTCACCTGAAGAGGGTAACTGTGGAGGGACAAAGGGCTTCACTGAGCCTTGGGAGCAAAAAATAAGCAAAATATAGTAGAATCAAGTAACCAGCAGAAGATGTGGGCTTGTACACCCGAGATAGTCGTGGTTTGCTGTCTTTAGAAACATGGGAGTGAAGCAGGTGGGATGGGAGAGGAACAACCCTTCTTCCCACTAATGATCAAGAGTTCAGCAGCTTAGGAGGATGTCTCCCAGCAGCAGGGCTCCAGCTTGGCTCCTTTACACCTGTTTCCAGAAGCTGATGCTGTTGGTGGCCTTCAGAAGCCCCCCTTGAAATAAAAAAACTGAGCAGGGACAAATGCAGGCACAAGGTGAATAGGACAAAAATGCTTCCCCTCTACTTGCTCCTCTGCAGGATCCTAAACTGAGAATGAGCAGGTGAGCAATTAAAACAGATGTGCTGGCACTGTATCAACCCTCCGGAGTCATGGAATGACACAATTCCCATCATTAGCTCACATTCACATTTAAGTGGTTGGAGCTGCAGAAAGCCAGCAACCCTCACCCACCCCATCACAGACCATAACTCCCCAGGGTCTCTCTCCATTTTAAGCCAAAGCAGAAGAGTTTCTCCAAAAGCCACAAATATTTTTGCGCACAAGCTCGCACCAACACAAACCCAAAGCAAACAAGAACTGACGTGCTTCCAGCTCTCCTGTCAGCAAAAGAGCAGAGACTGATCCATCCATCTCCTTCTGATGTAAGAACAGCTGGCCTGGGAAAAAAAAAATAAGAAAAAAAAAAAAAAAAAAAAAAAAAAAAAGGAAAGATACGATGTGATGCAGATGAAAACCTGATCCTGTTGAAATCAGCAGCCAACATTTTCCCAAGGGACAGGAATTTCCCCCCACTTGTGTCTTACATTTATTAACCTTCTAGAAAATGGGACGAGCCCTAATCTCTCATCTCTGCACCTGCAAACTGCATTCCCCAAATACTGTGGGAACTGCAGCTCTGTGAGAGTGCAGCAGGGCCCTCTTGGAGACACCTCATGCCAGCTCTGAATGATCCAATCCATCCTCCCCGAGGGCAAGGATGAACTCCAGGAGGGCAATACCCACCCACGCCTTCCAAACCAGCAGGCAGCATCAACTACAGCAAGTACAATCAAGATGCAGCTCAGACACTTCTTTATTTCATTGAGGAAAAACACTACAAACAACTTCCAGCAGAATTCACCCAAGCTCCTAATAAAAAATTTAAATATCTGTTCCTTAAGGATCAATACGGGACAACTTCCACTGGAGAGGAGGAAGAAGGTGGGAGGAATAAATTCAGAGTAATCAGCAGAATAAGCAAAAGCTGGCAATGATTCCTTGAGAATTAACAGGCAATTAAAGGAAATAGGTAATTAAAACCTGTAATGCAAACACTTTGTGATGACCCATCCCTCTCATTGCAGTTTCCTATGGCTCGTGTTTCAGAATGCAGTTTTATGAGGTTTTTCTGAAAGAGCTTGCTTTTATTAATACAGGTGGCTGATATTGAGAACCTTTCCTTTTACAGAAGTTTTAAAAAAATCAGTTCTGCCAAATGTTTGTTCAGCATCACTGGACCAGTGCATCCCATACAGAGCATGGAAAAAGGTGCAGAACACATTTGAAAGTATAAAAACCCTTCCCTTTTTTTTTGCTCCAAATCCTGAATCGGCATGACTGAGTGACAGGCTGCTCTGGTCAAGTCCAAGTCCCCACCTGGTACCTATTTCCTAACACACCAAAAATGGGCAAATTATTCATGTGGAGCTACAGAGGGAACCTGTCTGGTATGCTGGGATTTTGAGGCCATTTCCTTTTGGTGAGGTTGAGCTGTAAATGAGTAATCTGGCAGCAGAGCACTGCAGGCGCATCCAGCCTGCCCTCAGACAGAGCAGCCTTTCTTCCCTCTGATCAAAGGTTCCAGGGCTCCACCAGAGGCAGGTAAAACAATAATTGATACAAAACAAAGGATGCTGATGTGCACAGTGCAGGGACGGCATGGCAGGAATCTGCACTGGACTTCCCTTCACACCAGCAAGGAGTTTAATCACTTAGCAAGGGACATTTCCAATCAGTTTGAGAAGTCATTTTAAAACATCTCATTGTTAAATATCTGCTGCTTCAATTAAATATTTTAACTACCAAGAGTATATGCCTTTCCTGGCTCCTGAAATGACCTTTAAACCATCAGCAGAGTAACTATGGATTAATAGTTTATGTTTAAAATACTTACCTGTGCTTAGTTCTTCACTGCCATTGGCACAGAAATTATGAATTAACATTTGACAATACATCCATGGAAATAGATATGACACACAGCAGGACAGTGTTGATGCTCGTTTTGTATCCACTGCATTTAAAGGGGCTGCTGTCCTAAAATAAGTTTTTTTTAAATTTACCAGCTTTTCTCTGTTGCATGTAATCACAGAAACAACATAAAAGAATTCCAACCTCTCAGAAAAAGGAAAAAAATACAAAGTGTTTAACACTGTGAACAACAAAGCCTTTTGTCTCAAAATACTTCTTTTTAGTCTTCTGGCTCACCAGAGCATCTGCTTCAAACTAATAGACTTTTTTCTAAAAAAAAAAAAAATGCAAATGGAAAGGGGAAAATTTATTTAACTTTTCGACTCTGACATTATTTTAATTAGTTAAATTTTAATTTGCTAGCCAAAATAAAATCTACAGCAGCCAGCTGCAATTACAGTACAATTCACACTGAGCTGTGATTGACTGTGCTGCCAGTAAACAAACCAACCAGCTTAATGGACCAGTTGCAATTAGATTAACAAAGTTTGCTGGAGCCCAACTCATGAGCTGCAATAAACCACAAAGGAAGTAAATGGCAATTCTGGGCCAACTGGTTGCAATTTATTGCTGTCGAGGAGGCTGATGGAAGAAATGCCAATTTACAGGGACTGCAGCAGATAGCTGAGAGTTCATAATTACCCATCAATATAATCCACGTTGAAGTCCAGGGTCTCATATCTCCCAGCAATTGTCTTCCCGTGAATCTCTATTAAATTTCCTGTTTAAGAGAAAATGGAAATTGAAGAGAGTCTTTTAAAAGCAGAGAACTTGTTTGCGGATTTTCTGAGCTGAACAAAAGGAATTCGTGGTCTTTATGAATTTTTCAGGGGTTCCTGCACTGAATGTACTCCCAGCTTCTACCATGGCTCAAGATGATTTTGTACTTAATTCACTTTTCTAAAAGCACATGTCTTTGTTTCCCACCAAAAGAACTCAAATTCATTCCAAATTTTTTTGCAGATCTGTATTTGCACAGAGCTGACAATTTTTCCTCAACTCTTGTTAACTAAAGCCCACTTTCTAACCCAATTCCGCTGTAGAACCTTCATGGGGCAACCAAAATTACAAAATTTGTACAGCAGACAGGGTGAAGGTCTGAAGAAGGACCTTGGCAGAACTGTGGCCAAATTATTCTCCTGCTCTTCACTCACACTGGGAGGTGAAACATCCATCCAGCTAACACATAGAAACCTCCATACTGACACCCTAAAGGCAGGAGAATCTAGAGCTGAACTACACCTGAAAAAGATTGGAAATTAGGGATTGTTTTAGATTGAGTTGCATCTGTGTGGTATAATCACCCTGTGACTGTCTGAACTCTTGAGAGGCCAAAATCTTTTGATTAATCTTGACTTTGAGGATCAAATTTTCAATTTTCTCTTAAGAAACCTGGAAATACAGAAATAATAGAAATGGGGGGGGGGGGGG
>VXBN01015903.1:322931-351743 GCA_013397395.1 Sinosuthora webbiana
GGGGGGGAATCTCCCATATCCCAGTTAATTTTTTCAGACCAAAATCAGTGAATGACTTCTTTTGTGACTCTAAAGTCTGTGCTAAAACCCCAATAAGCAAAAGGTCTGTATGGCATTACAGATTAAAGAAAGGTCCCATACCTGGGGTGCCAGATGATGGATTAATTTGGTAAACCACAGGTGTCTGCTCAGCTGAGAACTGCAAAGGGAAATTTGCGGGAAATGTCAGCTATTTCTGCAGCAATCCAACCCCACCTGACAGTGCTTTGCTCACAGCCCAGCCAGCAGCTGCCTTTCAGGGACTCACACCCCACATCTGATCTTTGAAAGAGAGTCCTGCTCTGGGAAGGGAGCAAATTAGAATTATTCCCTTCTTACCCCCTCTCCATTCAGAATCTGGATTAGTGACATTTTTACATCTTCTTTTGTGCCTGAGTTGCCCACCCTGGCTCGATCCAATGTCAGAAGACACCGTTTAATATCCTATCAAATTTCTAAGTCATGCTTTAGCTAAAGTTAAAACTTGCATTTTATCTTTAATGGTGACACCATTTCTCTTCCCAATAGTATGTCCTTTAGAACAATTTCATCATCATAGATGTGACATACTTCAGCCACTCCTTGCAGATTTGTTGGGTACCTTAAGGCAGTGGAGCAAAGGCTTTGTCTTGGCCTATCTTACAGCAATACAACTCAGATTTTTTGGGGGAAAGGAGCACCTTCACCTCTGAGGTAAAAAGCCTTGAAAATCATCAAGTCCAACCATTAACCCAACACTGCTAAATCCAGTAAAACATATCCCCAAATGCCACGTCACCATGGCTTTTCAATCCCTCCAGGCTGGTGATTCCACCTTTTCCCTGGTGTTTGACAATCCTTTGGGGAAGGAATTTTCCCTAATATCCAATCCAAACCTCCCCTGGTGCAACCTGAGGCAATTTTCTCATCCTGTATCTTGTAACCTGGGAGAAGAGGACAACCTCCACCTGGCTGCATCCTCCTGCCAAGGAGTTGTGGAGAGTGAGAAGGTGCCCCCTGAGCCTCCTTTTCTCCAGGCTGAGCCCCCCCAGCTCCCTCATTAGATTTGTGCTCCAGACCCTTCCCTGTCCATCCTTTTTGGACATGCTCATCCTCCCCACCTCCTTTATGAGCCCCCTCACGTCCTCACTGGCACTTACAGATGCTGCTCACAGCCCAATGAATATCATAAAAAATTAATTTGTTGCATTAATTCAAAGAGACCATTGCATATGTCAGAGTTTTTCCCAAGCTTTCCTTGAAGCCCATTCCCTTTCCGAGCTCAGCCTTTGCCTTCCCTCCTACTCCTGCTTGTGTTAAAAATCAGTGAGCAGACACAAACTCCCTCCAGCAATGGCCACTTCTGGGGAGCAAAGGCAGCACCACACCAGCCTGGAGAAGATGTTGAGAAAGAAGCCAAAAGCAGCATGATTGGGGCCACTGGCTGACACAGTGACACTTGTGAGCTGCTCAGACTTGTTGCTGCCTGCAGCAGCTTTTCCAATCTAACGCAGAGGCAAAATTTATTTTTAATACCCGTAGCTCCCGGGGCCCAGGCCCAAAACAAAGAGACACGCTGCGGTTTATTTAGCTTGGAATGTGCCTCATTAACAGCATCCCCTGGTGATTTTTCATCAGCTCTCTAAGCTAGCAGAACCACCCAATGACTCTTCAGCTTTAATGTGCAATTTTCTGAAAAGGCTGGGAGTTTTGTTCAAAGTTAGCACAGAGGTGGGATGTGACTTCCAAACACACCAGGCCTCATCCCAAAGCACAGTCATGGTTAAGGATTCTGCTCTGCAAGAGATCACAGAATCCCAGGATGGTTTGGGTTGGAAGGGACCTCAAAGGCCTTCTCATTCCACACCTCTGCCAGGGGCAGGGACACCTTCCACCATCCCAGATTGCTCCAAACCCTGTCAAACCTGGCCTGGAACACTTCCAGGGATGGGGCAGCCTGTGCCAGGGCCTCACATTAAACAGTTTTTTTTCTAACATCCAATCTAAACCTACTCTCTTTCAGTTTGAAGCCATTCCCCCTGGTTCTGTCTCTAACATGCAAACAGCCTCTCCCCACCTTTCTTTAGCTTAGGGTTGGAATTGAATGGTCTTAGAGGTCCCTTCCAATCCAAACCATTCGGTGATTCCATCCATTTCAATGCATTTCCTCTGACACAACGTTGAAGCTTCACTCCCTTCGGTTCCCTGGGCTTTCTTTATCCTCACTTCTGCCCTTGCTTGGTGATTACCTTGAAAGAATAGCTCTCTTTCTCCACCTCAGTCAGGTTGTTAATCACATGTCCTTTAAAGATCACCTCCACGTAGTACAAACCCTCCTGGGGTGAAGACCTAGGTGGAAGAAAACGTGTAATATTCTATTTTTTTTATACAAATTGTGTTTAGGAAAAGCCAAGTCCTTCACAGAGTATCCATATACAGCAAGTCCACTGAGACTTCCATAGAGCAAAAGAGTTTTACACTGTCAGCCCAAACTTCACACATATGAAGCAAAACTTTAAAATAACATTTTAAAAGAAAAGAAGCACAGCAAGAAATCACAGTTAAGAGCAGGTGATAGGACTGCATCAGAACTCTACCCAAATTACTGTTAATGTAAAACACCAACACTGTCATTGGGCATGCACAGAAAATAATTGTTATTCATTAGTAATAAAACGACCCAGGGCTGCCTGGATCTGCAGGGCATCTTGGTCCAAAAATTAATGCTGCATCCTTGATTCACACAGCCTCCCAGCACAGCACCCAGCAGAATTAACTTCCAGCCAAATCATAGCAGCAAAATATGGAAGAATCCCATTAGGTTCCTCTTCAGACACCCCAACCTTCCAGTTCAACAAGCTGTGTTAAAGTTATGACAGGATAGAAAACAGGCAGCTTAAACTGCCCAGCTACCAAATTTATTTCCTGTTCTATTCATAACCTCTCTCTATCACCTTAGACAGGTCAAGGACACCAAAAGCTGGTAGGGCTCCTCCAAGATTTTCTTGGGAGTTTTGCATCTGAGAGCTAGATGTCTACAAACCTCTGGAGGTCTGGGTCTGGACTGCCCAGGAAGCCTCTCTGTGACCCTCATGGCTCAAGGTAGCCTTGTGTGCTTCATGAATTTGAAGCAAGAATAAATCAGCCCAGGTTAGGAGGTTCTCAGCGAGGCCACAGTAGCAGCTGTAGGAATTCTTTCAACTCCCAAACTGCCTGTGCAGGCACCCTCTAAAAATGAGGATCCTGTTTGTCAAATGGCAAGGTCTCACCCACAGTGTAACTATGGATCATACCTTGTTCTGCACCTGATAGTGGGCAAGTCCAAGTACAGAGGAGAGACATCACACGGCAGCCTGGGCAGGTCTGGATTCACCAGGGACACCTCCAGCTGGGATGCACTAGCTGGAGAGACAGATTCTAGCTGGTGGGATGTTGAGCCTAAGCAAGAAAGTCAACCAGAAGAGCTCTGTGAGGAAAAGATCACTCCCAGCTGCACAACAAATGTTTTTGGAGGTACAACCCAGCTTCTCTAGGAATAATGCTTAGAGCGTTCGATCAGGCATTTTAAAACCATGTTTGTGTAATTTCACGTTGTGGTGGTTTTACTCCAGCTGCCAACTCAGCCCCACACAGCTGCTCACTCACCTTTCCCCTCAGGGGGATGGGGGAGAGAATTGGGAGGGTAAAAACCATTTCCCCAAGGGCACTTCCACACATCTTTTAAATCCCCCTGGTGACTCTACCACTGCCCTGGGCAGTCTGTGCCAGCTAACGACCTTGCACTGGTTCAGAAACCAACTCTCTTCCCAATAAATAAATATTCATCACTGTGGAAAAGCAGACCTAGCCTTGTACAGTCGGTTTTGGGCCCAAATGGACATGACATATAATTTTCTGTGATTTTTACTCAGATCTCATGTTTACAATAAGAGTTTTAAAAGCTCCAGCATCACAGGACATATGAAGGGGGCAGATTTTTAGCTTTTCTCCAATAAAAAGGGCAGGAGCAGGGAAGAAATTTCTATCCCTACATCTGCAAAAATAAGGTAAACATTTTGACTTCTGTTGCTTAGAAATAAACCTAGAGGACTATCTTCTAGAGTGATCATTTCAAGCTGTTTTCATGCAATGACCATCACAGCCTATGGCTCTGTTGGGTAGGGCTTGTCACTCCAACCACAAACCTGAGAAGGGAGCTGATTATCTGTTATTTTTCTGAAACTGGATGGAAAGGCCAGGTTGGAGGGGGTTTAGAGCAACCTGGGATAGTGGAAGGTGTCCCTACCCATGCCAGGGCGGGGTGGAACAAGATGATTTTCAAGATCCCTTTCAATCCAGCCTTTCTATGATTCTATTTCAACACATTCTTATGAAGTCATAAGAATTTAAAGCTCACCATCCAGAGTGATGGTAATCCACGTTCCTCCAGCAATGCTGCCCTCGTGGGGCTTGATGAGTGATCCTGAGGCCCCCCCTGCAAAAACAAACCAGCTCCATCAGGCTGACAGAAAATGCAAATGTCTAAAACACTTTATTCAGGATGAGACACAGTGGTCTGAGAGCTGTATTCATGTTATCCCACCCTTTATTTAATTTCTCCTTCTCAGGCACCCAGATTAATCATGTTGCCCACCCTTTTTCCCCCCCACCTCTCTCCCCCATTTACAGCTCCCCTCAGGGAGGTGTTGATGCCCTCAGGTCTTGGTGAACCAAGCTACAGCCTGAGCCTCGTGTCATCCTCAAGAATTAAAGATGATAACTTCAAGATTATGCCTTCATCTCTCAAAGAAATGTGTTTGCTGATGTCTGTGCATCCTACCAAAATTAAAGATGCCTACAAAAGATACCTTTTGCTAGCTCCAAGACAGCCTGTCCAGCTATTTCCTTCTCAAGCCCTTAGGAAAGACATACAGGCATGGAAAAGAACTCCTGCTTCATGGTGTTAAGGCACCTATAACCTGCTATTCCATGTCTTCCATAAAAGTACCAAATTCCTTAGATAATTTAGGATTTATTTTGGGTACCCTCATTCTCTGAAGTTGAGACATGAACCAGCATTTGGCTTCTTTTTATGCAGCCTCTGACCAGAATTTTCCAGAAGTAATTTTATAGTGGTAGCCAGTTTTCTGATTAACATTTTAGGGGATTTCCAACTTTCTAGCTGTGTTTGGATGCAACCTGATCAAACATCAGCATTGGTCACTGAAGCCAAATATTGGATGCTTTTGTATCATGAACCCTTAATGTCAGCATGCAAAGGGTGACATGTTTATCATCAAGTGAACAAAAAACAATAGGTATGATATGAACTCAGGTAGAACACAGAGAATTAAAAATTAATCCACAAATCTCCTCTAGGTCCATGGAAATAATGCCATGGAAAACCAACAATAAGGGTGGACAATGTCCAGTGTGCCACAGTCAATATCCCACAGTTTTCAACACCTTTTAGAGGCTCTTCTCCATGCCTCACAGGCAGTCTGTATCCAACCCCCTCTGGATTTTACAGGTGTGGTTGGAGACAACACCTCTCCATCACCCACCTGCCAAGAATATCAGCCCAGCACTCAGCAGGAATGTTCTCCAAAGGTTCATCTTGAACACTGCATGAGGAATTCACAAGACTCTGGCTCCAGGACCTTCCCTGTAACTTTAAAACAAACTCCATCTGTATTCTTTGTTCTCACTGCACACCTGTGGGAGCAACAGCTGCAAACTGTTCTAATAAATTAAAAATATAAACATTTGAGTAACACACTGCAAAGTGCACGGCTCACAGTCCAGCACCCCGGTGCAAGTGAATGCTGCATTTCAAAGCAGGGGCAGAAAATATAATTTGGATTAAATTTTATTATTCTTTTTAGGACTTTTTCTTACCTTATTCAATTTGTTCCTCCTCCATTCCTGTGATGAGTGAAGTGCAGGGGCTCCGTTACCAGCACAAGAGCTCCATCCCCTTGGCACCAGCTCTGCCACAGGTTTCAGGCTGGGGTTGTGTCAGTCACTCTGTCCAGGGCTGAAACCCTGAAACCAGACAAACTTCCCAAAAGGCTCAAATCCCATCACAGACAGTTCAGAGCTCTCCATTGAGGGTGCTTAATTATTAACCTAAGCCACTTGCTGCTTTAACTGTTTTGTTCCAAGAACTTATTAACCATAACAAAAATAACCTGGGATGATTCTCCCATTGGTGTATGGTTAAATCATCCAATAGGAGGACAATTAATCCATTTTATCCTCTTTTTTTATTTTTTTTTTCCCTCCTACAACATGACAGCAAAACTGTTTCTTGATATGCTGATGTTCAACCTGGGAGTGGCTTTCACAGCAAGTGAATTTCAATGCTCCCTCACATATTATTAATTCAATTTTTCCATGGTATTCCCAATAGCATCTGCTGGAATTCTGCCCAAAGCCTGTTTAGATCCCTTATCACTTCTCCAGTGGCTTTTACCCTGCAGGTCCTTTTCCCTGTGGAATAGAGGGCAGTGGACTTTCACAGGGTTATCATTCATGCCCTGGAGAGCCTTGGCTGCTGGGAAGATGCAATCCAGCCTCCCTCAGACACTGAGCAGCATCTCTACTCCCACCTCTGCCCTCCTCTCTCTGAAGCCCAGATGGATTTTGATGGAGTCCCTCAATGGGTTGCTGAGCCCCTGCCCCGGTATGGAAACCTTCATGGAAGTTTCCACTGAAATTTGAGGGAAGTTCCCAGACCCCGCAGCATAACTGAGGTTTAATGAGTTACCACACACCAAACAGCAGCAGAATGTGCTCGTGCTCTCACCTCAGCCCCAAAGGGAGGTGAAACAGGCTTGCTCAGGTTCCTCCCCAGCCTCAGTGGCACAAAGTCACGGGCAATCAACCCTCGGGGGAGCTCTGGAGCCCTGCCCAGCAGTGGAACCAGTCGTGCTTGGTTTATTCTTAGGCCAAGCCCCAGTGTCTCAGCCACATGCAGCCAATGATTACAGGAGCCCCGTGTGAGTTAACCCCATCAGTGATCTACACTCAGTTTACTTATTAGCGGAATTACACGGGAAATGTGCTCAGAAGGAAGAGCAAACTTGAGGCAATTCTCAAACAAAGAAGTATTGTTAAAGAAAAGGCTGTTCAAGGATGACACAGGTAACAGGGTCCACTCACAGCCCCAAATAAAGGGATGGACCAGGTGCAAGGTCCCTTCAGGAAACCCCCTCAGGAACAAGAGGAGACAGGGCAGGGTGCTCAGCTACGACACGAGCCCATGATCCAGCTAAAAGGCAGGATCAGAGTGGGGATTACAGAGCAGTATTTCTACAACACAGCTCAGGGAGGGAGCACAGAGCCACAGATGAGGTTAATTCAGGCTCCTGAATCACAGCTGGGCTGGGGAGGGTGGTCACAGGTGAGGCTGGTCAGGGCCATTATGGGTTTTTCTGCCCTCAGGGCTGCTCCCCACACACTCTGTCACTCAAACTCTACGTCACAGCCAGCAAAAACTATTACTATTAATACCCATAGCACTTTGTGATCCAATCCTAAGGAAACGTTTTATCCAGGAAAAACTCAACCAAACGTGCAAGGTTTGCAGGTTGGAAGGATTTGGCTGGGATGAGGAGTTTATTCTTTGCTGAAAGTCACATATTAAGTAAAACAATGCATGGAGAGGCCTCCCCATGAAGGAACTGAAACGTGAAAAGAAAGAGGGAAAGGGCAAGTCCAGAGGAGGCCACCAAGATGACTGGAGGGATGGAGCAACTCTCCAGCAAGAAAAACTGAGATGATTGAGATTGTTCAGCTTTGGAAAGAGAAGGTTTTGGGGTGACCTAATTGCACCTCCAGGGAGCCTACAAAGAGGATGAAGAGAAACAATTTACAAGGGCCTGGAGGGACAAGACAATGGGGAAGGGGTTTAAACTGCCAGAGGGCAGAGTTAGATGGGATATTAGGAAGAAAATTGCTCTGTTAGGGTGGGGAGGCCCTAACCTGGCACAGGTTGCCCAGAGAAGATGTGGCTGCCCCATCCCTGGCAGTCTTCCAGGCCAGGTTGGACATGGCTCTTCGCAACTGGGAATAGTGGAAGAGGGATAGAACTGGAGGAGCTTTAAGGTCCCTTCCATCCCAAACCATTCTATGATTCTGTGATTCTATAAAAAACATTGTCCTTAATAACCAGAAATCCAGGCCTAGAATTCAGATCAGGAGAGGAATGGCCTCCACACAGGAGCCTTGCTATAGGACACACAAATACTCTGTCACCACAGGCTGATGCCCGTTTTTAGGGACATTACCCACTAAAGGGGAAATCAGCACATTTTGATGAGCAAGTGCACGTTTGCATACATGTGCCAGCCACTTTTTTCCTGCCAAAGGACAGTTCTGCTCAAGAACTTCACCCCTAGTTTTGTTTGTTGGGGGTTACTCATTTAGGGGTTCAGATTTTGAGTAAATGAATGGAAATAGCCCTATGGACAGGCTCAGCATCAGGAATATCAGAAATATTCCTGCAGTGCAACCAGAGAGGAGGCAGAGCCAAGCAGGAGCGGTGAGCAGTGGCTTTTTGTCACTAGATGGAAGCATGGAGCCACCAAAGACCTCTCTGACGCTTGAAACAGGAGCCACGGGTGGCCAGGCTGCCGCTGCTCTGCCCGACACAGGTCCAGGAGTTAATTCCCTGTTTGGTGTTAATTCCCTGCACTTGAGGAAAAGCCCAGGTTCAAGCAGGCAGCGCAGGAAAAGGAGATGTGGGATCTATTCCCAGCTCCTGCGCTCACCAGGGCATGATTTGGGCTAAACAGCTTTGTTGTCAAGTCACTTGTGTGCAAGGCAGGGATGACACTGCCCGTGAGGCCTTTCCCAGAGGCAGCAGCATGGAAAGGCTCAGCTTGCCCAGGACTTGGAGCATTTCTGGGATGGAAGAGCCTTGCAGGAGCCAAATGAGGGGTCCCCTCGTGCTCCCCCTGTCCATCTGACAGTGGCCACCTCGTGAGGGGAATGTGGCAGTTGTTGGTGACCACATGGCACCTCCCAGCAGAACAGCTGAGGGGAGGATAATGTGGGACAAGGGGAGGTTTAATGATTTTGTCTGTGACCACTGCAATCCCCTCCTCCCTCCCAGCCCTGCTGATGTATCTGCCACCCCAGGACAAGGGCAGCAGCTTTCTCTGCCTCCCGCTTGCCAAAGTCAGGCCTTGGCATGAGGAAATGACTTGGGAATGCTGCCTGTGCTCACAGTGCCTGCACCCACCCCTGTAAAGAGAGCAAAATGCATCCCAGGGGAAAGCCAGAATAATGGAGCTCATTCTTGGAGCATAAAGCGATGGAATCATAAAATGACAGGATGGTTTGGGTTGGAAGGGTCCAAAAAGCTCATTTATTCCAGCCCCCTGTCCGGGCAGGGATGTCACTCCCTAGATCAGGTTTCTAGGGGACTGATGCCACTTAGTGGCCACCAAGATTGTGTTTCTCTTGGATTTATCTTTGGATAAGCAGCTTCCCCTCCAATGCAGGGTGTGCTGGACACACAGTACAGAAAAACAGCCTCAAACTGCTTGAACCTAGTGACTGTGTCCAGACACAGGGCTGTGATCCCTGCTTTCCAGACACAGGGAGAGATCTCTGCTTTCCAGAGATTGGAATTGTCATAGGATCATGGAATGGTTCAGGTTAGAAGAGATCTAATTCCCTTCCTAATTCCCTCATATCATTCCACCACTTGCCACAGGCAGGGACATCTTCCACTATCCCAGGTTACTCCAAATTCTGTCCAGCCTGGCCTTGGACACTTCCAGGGATCCAAGGGCAGCCACAGCTTCTCTGGGAAACCTGTGCCGGGGCTTCACCACCCTCACAGGGAAGAATTTCCTCCTAATATCTAATTTAAATCTACCATCTTCCAGTGTGAAATCATTTTCCCTCTCCTGGAAGGCTGGGTTACCAGCAGCCTGGAAGACTTCCACTGGCCGTGCTGCTCTGTGCTGAGTTCTTACAGCTGCTCTTTCTTTCTATTAATACTTCACTTTTCCTGTATTGACACCAACTTCCTAGCAACCAAGGTCACAGAGAAGGTGTCAAGAAGCTGGGCTGATTAATAATAAATCCTGGGGTTTGATGTCTTTTTCTCTTGAGAGGCTTGTTAGACACCAGCAGGCAGGGTGCTGAGCTGGGATTTCCAAGGGAACCTAGGGGATTTAGAAAACCTTCTCTGATCAAATTTCTCTTTGAATCCCAGTCTTCCTCCTGCTGTCCCTCAGAACCCAGCTACTGGGTGAGGCTACTCTCCATGGGAAGGTGAGGTGAGCAGCAATGGTGCTAAGCAGGGATCTGAGTTTGAGAAAGCCAATGCAGCTCGTTCACGATCATTCCCAAGTCAGGAGAAGAAAAAGCTCTTGCTAGGCCAAGAATCCCAGAATCACAGAATGATTTGGGTTGAAATGGATCCTAAAAATAACCCAGATCCAGCCCCCTGCCATGGGCAGGGACACCTTCCACTATCCCAGGTTGCTCCAAGCCCTATCCAGCCTGACCTTGAACACTTCCAGGGATGGGGAATTGACAGTGTCTCCTGGTAGGAGCAGCATTCAGGCTTCTTCTCCCTTTTTTACTGTTCCTTTACAAAGGAAAAGCATTTTCTTCCTTGGAAATCTTAAAATTCACATTATTAACTTTTTTTTTTTGAGATTTTAAAACCTTTTACTACCACTACTTCTACTGATATGTGCAGCCTGTAAATGAACTGCCTGACTTGCCAGGCCCATTTTTCTACCCGATTTTTAAGAGATTCAACTCTTTCCTTTGAGAGGAAAAAATGCTGGTGCTTCCAGGAGCCTTCCACATCTTTACAGGGTCACTTTTCAACAGGATAAAACTCTGTTGAGCTTGTTCCCATAGCTACTCTTGCTCCATTTTAAACAGGCACCGAACTTCTTTAAACACTAAATTTATTGCCAGTGCAGCTGCTTTAATGACAGGTTTGAGGCTTCTTTGGTTTCAAGGTTGGGTGTGTTTGTGCTCCTGTCTCCCGTGGGTCACAGAGGGGATGTGGGGACCCCCAGCCCCCTGCCCCTGGCAGATGCTGGAGCCTGGGGACGCACAAGGCAACTGGGCAAGGAGAAACCAGCATCTTGTGGGGGATTTGTCTTCTTCCAGCCACGTAGGGGATGCTCCCCTGCTCCCTGGGGTCTGCAGAGCACATGGGATTGCCAGGGAAAACCAAGGTCAAGGCTGGCTCCCAGACCCATCGTAGGTTCATTAAGATGGGAAAAGACATCCAAGATCATCAAATCCAACCTTTGATCAAATATTCCCATGCCCACACAGCCATGTCACAGAGTGCCACATCTACTCATTCTCTGAACACTTCCAGGGATGGTGACTCCACCACTTCCCTGGGCAGCCTGTTCCAATGCTCAACCACCCTTTCAGTGGAGAAATTTTCCCTGATATCCAAGCTGGCACCACTGAAGATCATTTCTCCTCATCCTATCACTTGGTACCTGGGAGAAAAGACCAAACCCAAACTGGCCATACTCTCCTTTCAGGTGTAGAGAGCAATAAGGTCCCACTGAGACACCTTTTCTCCGGACTAAACACCCCCAGCACCTGCCAGGTATAGAAATCCTAAGTGGAAAACACAGTCACAAAGGGAAAAAATAAAAGCAACTTCACATAAAGGACTAGCTGCGCCTGCACTGTGAAAAACATCCTGGGGTTGAGCTTCTTCCCAGAGATTTTCCTCTGCTGGCTGCTCACAGACACATCTCCTCCACACTTCCCATCGGTGTGATGGACCATCACTCCTCCAATCTCTGTGTCACGGGGCTTTTTGTCACGCAAACAGCGCCCAAAAAAAGTCTACAGCTCTGCTGTGCTGGGCGCTCTGGAGCCACACAGTACCGGGGAGTGCCCAACCCTCACAGCTTTCAGTTTAAACAGGGGCAAAGAGACACAACCCCACTGTCTGTGGGAAAAGATGCCTCCTGCAGGTTTTGCAAAGCGGGTGACAACAGCCCCAAAGGAAACCCGCACAGGCTGGACCCCGGAGGCGAAGGATAAAATCAAGAGGTGTCATTTGGGCAGAAGAAATCTCTCGGGGGAAGTCTGGGCAGGCGCTGCTGCAGAGTGAACCTCGGCATTTGCTTAAACAAACAGCTGGCGGAGGATTGGGTTTCGGAATCAAACTGCAACCCAGCACCTACTGAGCTTCATCCATCATTAGTCTTTCATTAGGGAACTTGTTTCTTGGCCTGCTCCCCAGTTCTCAGAGGCGTGATTCAGGCAAATGCTGTGTCCTGCAGCCTCTCTCCTTCCACCGCTGCCGCAAATGCCCACTTTCTTCTCATTTAAAAAAGGAATTCCTCCCCTTCGATGAGTTTTCCCTGTGAATGCTGCCACTGCCCCATCCCCTCCATCCATGCCTGCTCCCCATGTCTAAGCGGGAGGAACAGGTGGGACAGCTGACCCTGGTGAATGAAAGGAGAGCACAGTTTGGCTCCCCTCACCCCTTTCTCACAGCCTGTCCCCGCTGTCAGTGATCCCCCAGCCCCCAGGGACGGGGGATTTGTGTGTATTAGTCACATGAAAGGAAAGACCCTGCAGCAGGCTGCTCCCGGGCTTTGCTTCACCTCCAGCGGAGGGGATGGCTTGCCACTGTATTCCTCAGGGCTGGGATCAAATGACATCTTTTTTCCTTTTTTTTTTTTTTTTTTTCTTTTTTTTTTTTTTTTTTTTTTAATTTGTTTTTATTTAAAAAGTGCCACAACCTTGGGGAAAAAAAAAAAAAAAAAAAAAAAAAAAAGGAAGGAAGAAAGAAAGAAAGAAAGGAAGAAAGGGGAAAAGAACAACTTACAATGATCCCAGCTGTGCAGGGAGATGTGTAAAGCCAGGCACTGGATACGAGATCTTTTTCCATCGTCAAATCCCTGGGGTGGGATTTGGTCTCATTGGCCTGGTGTGGAGCTCCACAGCCTGTCACCACACGGAGGGCTCCAGCAGAGCATTAATGGCCTCTCTCTGTCCAAACTCCCTTAGTGTGCTGTCACACACAGCAGACTCCCAGCTGGACCCTGCTAACTTGGACCCCCTTTTAGGTACTGCTGAATGAGTCACATCCCAGGGATATTGTCCTCTCAGGAGTAAAAACCACAAACTCATGGAAGTCACACGGATGAACCCCAAACCTGTCGCTCCAGGAAGAAGCAATCAAAGAATCACAGGATTGTTTGGGTTGGAAAGGACCTTAAAGATCACCTAGTTCCAAACCCCTTCCAGGGGGCAGTACAAGTTTGAGATAAACGTGGTGACTTTGTATCACTTTTCTCCTCAGTGAAAGTGCCAGTGATGTTTCAGGGTTGTTGGGAGCCCCTCATAGGTTGACCATTGCCCAGAACATCTTCTATTTGTTATTAATGCTGTGAGTCTTGATTTGTTTTCTCACTCAAAACAACTTATTTCACACTTCCCTCTCCTTTTCTGCTTACCTTCATGTCCTGAATCCAGCAAGTCACTTCCCACCCAGTCTTAAAAAACCACTTGTGCTGAACCACAGCAAGATTTTTTCACCCCAGTTTTCAGTACTGCCAGTGATCTGAATAACTGGTTATTCACACACCTGTAATTGAGATATCCTTGTGCCTGCTGCTGCTGCACAGACCCACTGACTCAGCAATGAAGAGAAAAACAGAAATGCAGAGAAAAAGACCTCATAGGTGGGATGAGGAAGGAAGCCTTGATCAGAGCCTGCTCAATACATTTGAAGTCTAAATTGATGCTTTAATTCAGAATGGGTTTGCACGCACTAAAACGCAGACTGAATGAATCTCCAACCCCCAAACCCAAGACGATTCCCTTATTTAAGGGCAAGGAGGCCTGTTCAGTCCAGCCAGATGCATTTCACAGCCATTTCCAGCACCATGCGTGTGTGGGGGGGGAGGGCCATTAAAAATAAAAGTGCCAGTGTTCCAAATGTCAGCCCTGCACCCACCTGTTCCTCTTTGAGCCCAAACGTGGCCACCTCTGACCCCGCTGTGGGTCTGAGGCACTCGGGAGGCTGCACCTCCCACCCTCCAATCCCCCATTCCCCACGGCAGCTGTGTAAACCTCAAGGGCAGCAGCTGGGCACAAGAGATGATGCCTCCAGCTCCAGGGTGGAGGGACAGCAAAAGGGCATCTGCAAGGGCTCCAAATCACTGACCTGGCCCTGGGGACTCTATTTAAAGTCACACAAAGTTTGGCGTTGCCCCCATTTGAACCCCCTGCCCATAAATCCAGCTCAATTAGGGCTCAAGGGTTCTCGCTGCATGCAAGGTGTTAATTTGGTAATTGCCTGCCCTGGGGGACTGCAGGATGAGATTTTGGGTTCAGGGTCTGCTCAGCTCTGCCGTGACCCCAGGGGCATCCTGAGGAACTCTGGCCACTTGCTTTTTGTAGCCACAAGGACGGGGAAGGAGGAGAGGAAGATGAGGAAGAAACTCTTCTCATCAGTGCTGGATGAAGCCTTGAAGTTACCTGGAAACTGCAGGAAGGATTTTTCCATCCTCTGGCAGCCAGGGGACAATAAGTTTCACATCCTGACTTCAGAAAGGCAAATCTGCACCGAGTGATGCATCCAGCGTGTGGGTGTGCCTGTCTGCAGGCTGTTTTCCAAAAGCCTGACATGGAACTGGACCTTGAGGAGATCCTCCTTAAGCTGCTTAATTGTGAACACACCACTGGGATGACATTGAAACATTACCCTAAGGCATGCCTTTTTTTACCCTGTCTAAATACGTGTCAGAAATCAACAATCCTTCTTCAGGATCTTTTCTCCTGCCTCGAAGGCAGATAGAACTGCCAAAAATCATAGAATGGTTGAAGTTGGAAGTGACCTTAAAATTCATCTACTTCCGATCCCCCTACCGTGGAAATACACCCCTGTACAGAGGGGAAGGCAGGAATCCACTGCTCCTGTTTTAAAATCAGTAAATTAGGATTGTCACAAGCTGTCCAGCTAAGAGGATCAGTGGGACAGTGACTTTCTGGTTCGAGCTATAGCCACAATAAAACAAATATATCAGGGCAGCCTCCTTGCTGCTCCTAACCTTCATCAGGTAAGATGAGGAGCAGAGAAGAAAAGCCCACTGCCTTCCCAGGATCTCACGTGACCCACCTTTACTACTGGATGGCCTCAGAAAAATCTCTCCCCTCTTCACAGTTTTTTTCCAAAAGTGGAACTCCATAACTGAGACTGGGTGTCCTGAATAGGTGGAACTACCTGGAAGAGAGGTTCACTTGCCAGCTCTGTTCTGTGCTTATAGGGGGCCCTGGGAAATTCACTTCTGATCTATCAATAATGATAACAGCAGGAGTAATGTGAGACCAATGACATGTTGGATCCTCAGACAGTGAATTTGCAAAGGTAATAAATGAATAAATTCAATATATACATAAAATCAATAACGGCCATTTCAGAGAATGAAAAGGTTCAGGAGACTTTTTTTACAAGATTTGTAGAATATTGGGTGCCAGCCAGGCTAATTCTCAGTCTTTTTCCCGAGCTCGTTGTTTCCTCCCTCTCCTGCTGTCCCCCAGTTGTGGTGCAAGGGACTGTAGGAATGAAACTCCAGGGATTGTTCTGATGATAGCTGTTGGCTTTCTCTGCGTCAGTCCAAGGCTGAAGGGGTTGACAACCTGACCTTCCCATCACCTAACCCAGAAAATACACCCAAAATCCAGCATGGTCTCCAAGACTGGGTGTCTCCCAAGGGAAGAACAATGAATTTCCACATCCAGGTTCAAACAGCCTTTTCACTCCAGAGTCCACACCAACTTTCCACCTCCCTTCCCCATCACCAGCTCTCCCAGGCCATGAGCAGGCACCAAAACCCACTCCCACCCCCATCCAAACCCCTCCAGCTCAATCAGCTGTCACAGGCCCCACATTCCTGCAGGGCTCCCAGAACTGGCAGCTCTGGACATCTGCTCTTTTCCACCCCCACAAATATGCAAGCAGGTGTGAGGCACCACCACTTGCCTTGTTCCTGGCCACTTTTACCCAGGCACTGGGAGTGAAGTGGGCAGAGGGGCAGAAGATCTGTTCCCCTCCATCCTCTCTGTGTCTCTCTGGGGAAGGTATAGACACAAAAAATCACTCTCCTTCCTTGAATTGAACAGTCTGGAAAAGATGAAACTTAAGTGTCTGTCCTCACTCTAACAGGGACTTTATACCAATGGTGACAAAATCCAAATCATTCCACCCCCTGCCATGGGCAGGGACACGTTCCACTATCCCAGGTTGCTCCAAGCCCCATCTAACCTGGCCTTGGACATTTCCAGGGATCTAGGGGCAGCCACAGCTTCTCTGGGCAATGAAATACCCAGAGAATACAGAAATAGAGAGAGTACAGAAATTCCCTCCTATAGTGACTTTACAATTATCCAGCATATCCATAATTTTACAGATGACAATCAGCATGGAGCTCTGTACAGGGCTGGGTTTATCTACATCCCAATGAAATTGAAAGTAATGAATAAAAATAAACTAAAAATGAAGCAAATGTAGAGTTTGTGCACCTTATGCCCTACAGGTCATTAACTGGGATTAAAAGAAAATAATAATTTGGCACATTCAACTCTTTTGTTGTTGGTTTTTTTCAGACCAGTAGAAAATAAAATAAAATAAAATAAAATAAAATAAAATAAAATAAAATAAAATAAAATAAAATAAAATAATAAGGACTATCCATTCTGCACTGAAATTTTCAGCTCACAAATGTGTTCCATGGGCCAAGATTGTGGTTTCTGAGGGACAACTTCCTTTCTTTTCTTAAGGAATGGGGTGATACCTTACAGAAAATATAGAGTTCATCTCGTGGGATCATGTGAGGTCCCTGAGCCAAACTGCTGCTCCCAACATCCTTACAAGGTGTACCAGTAGCTCCAAATAGAAAAGGTCCATTTTTTACAGCTGCCACGTGCCCAGTTTGTTCCCAGCTGCCATCCCCACATCCTTGTGAAACCTGGCACTGCCTGCAAGCACCAGCACGTTTCAGTGACACCAAACCCTTCTGTCAGCCTCAGTTTCCCTGGGACACTTCCTGGGATGGAGCAGCCACAGCTTCTCTGAAAAAGCTGTGCCAGGACCTCGTCACCCTCACAGCCAAGAATTAATGGGGTATCTGAGTGCCCCAGAGGGTCTCTTAGGGCCTCATCCCACGCTGGGAGAGGGCAACGCTCTCAAAATATTGTTTGTGGTTGGGGAACTGAGGCATGGGATGATGTGCCCAAGATCTTGGAAGAAGTTTATGGCACAGCAAGTATTTTTTTTTTTTTTTAATCACACTTTCCCCTGCATCTGAAATAGTAAATTCAGCATGACTGGCACAGCTGGTCGTGAAAGCCAAATGGCCCACACTGGTATTATTGGAGCCTTTCAGCCTCCAAAACAGGATTGCTGCCTGTTGGGATGTGTCTTATCCTATGCAAGCTCCTGAACTGTGTTTAGAAAAGGATGTGAGAGAGAAATCATCTCAGCCAAAACCATGCTGAGGATGTTTCTGCAGTGGGGATGGTGGAGTTCCTGCACCCAGCAGCATTGCCTGGGCCTGTTTAATTTACTTTTGGTCATTGCTCTCTCAAATGATCCTCTAACAGCCCATCTTTAACCACAGATCCTACTCCCTGCCTTTTGTCCCCATCCTAATAATTCTTTTCAGGTGACCATTCAAACCTCTGGAAGTAATTACAGGGTTGTATGGTCACTCCTGATTTTAACACAAAAATATTTCCCCTCCAAAAAAGTGCTGAGAATGTTTCAAAAGTATTTTTTCCCCTATGAAGCAAGATTACACTAAGGATTGAGATTTTGACAGGAGATGGAGGGAAAATGGCAGATAATTTTAGAGAGCATTTTGGTTTATGTCTCCTAGGAGTCTGGTAAGGAGCAGAATGACAGGTTTGCTTGCAATTTGCTTCTTTAACTCTGAGAAAGCTGAAGATGTTTTCAAACTCCAATAAAAGGAAAAAAAAATGGGGCAAGTGTTCAAGGCCAGGTTGGATGGGGCTTGGATCAACCTGGTCTAGTGGAAGGTGTCCCTGCCCAAGGGTGGAACAAGATGATCTTTAAGGTCCATTCCAACCCAAACTATTCTAGGACTCCATGATTCGGTGATTAATATTATTTGCCAGTCAAAAATTCTCTGCAAACTTCTACCCACACCAATGGATTCATTTCCAGTCCCCTAGGGACACTATTTTTTAAAAACCCTCTGATGGAGAAGAGGTGAAAAGGTACACTTTTAACAACACCAGGGCTGGGAAGATTCCTGGCTGTACTGACCGTGGATCATGGAGCTGGTTGGGCTCAGCCCCTGTTGCCAAAGCCCAGCTCCTCTGACCACTTCTAAGCAAAGAGCCCAGCAGGATTTTGGACCAGCTCCAAATCCAGCTCCCTCCTCCTCCTCCTGCAGCCCTCTGGCCACTGAAAGATAAAACTGCTGTACCTGCAGTAAGTGGCTTTATTCTGGAAATCATTGGGGGGACTTTTTTTTTTTTCTTTTTTTTTTTCTTTTTTTTTTTTTTTTCCCCTGACAGGACCGAGTTAGAGCATCGTAATAAAAAGGGACAAAAAGCCGAAAATGCGGCCGCCCCGTGCCGGGACAGCTGAAGCGGTGTCACTCAACCCGCCGCTGTCAGCGGGGTGATTGAGGTGCACAGGAGGGACAGGGAAGGGCCAGGGGCTGTAAAGGACACGGGCAGGTGTGGGGACAGGGCCGTGGGGCGGGCTGGCCCCGGGCATGGGCGATACAAAAGGGACGGTGACAGCCGGGGCAGGGCAGGGACCGGGCGGGGATGGATGGCAGCGACATCCTCGGGGCACAGCCAGGGGACAGGGAAGAGCCAGAGGCAGGGCAGGGTGGCTGCTCTGCCCTGGGCAGGATGAGGCAGGAATGCTGATGGAAAACCTTTAGCCCTAAGGCCGGAGAGGGAGCTGGGAGGATGCTGAGGCGAGCTGGGGGGAAATCAGCCGAGGTGGTAGAAAACTGAGGGGAGGGAGGGGAATTTAGCATGGTTTTTACTAAAAACCATGTTAAAAGGGGGGAAAAAGGAGGCATTGGTGTAGAGGAGAGTGGGAGAGATGCCCAAATCCCCAAACACACTCTCACACACACACAGAGGTCAGTAGGATCAGCTGCTTCAAGAGACTTTTTGGGCAGCCCCATACACAGGCTGCCTGCTGGAGAGCATCTCTGACCACCCCAGCTCCTGCTTCCTTGGGGACACCTTGAAAAGGATGAACCCCAGCCCTCACTGGAGATGCCAGCCCAGATAACACCCCTGGGGTGCCACAAAGCCACAAAGGACCGAGGAGAGGAGGAAGGGACCAACTGCTCCTTTGCTGAAGGTAACATCTGCAATTTCCTTTTTTTTCTAATGTAACACCTCCTGTGTGTGAGATTTATAGAGGAAACAGCCAGGGCCTCACATCCAGGGCTGTGGGAAGCATCCTAAGGAACTCTGGGCAGGGCAAAAGATGCCATGGGTGGAAAAAAGGGAAAGGAGGTGAGGTGGTATCCTCATGGTCCAAACTGGGCCCCAGACTCATCAGCAGATTCCCAGGGGTCAGAGCACTCTGCCTGGATGTAATCTGTGGCAGTGGTAGTGGAGCATCCTTTCAAAGTGGGTGTGTTCTGGCTCTTAGCTGTGGACAGACCAGCCCCAGAGATGTGTTTGATTTTCATGAGTAGCTCAAACCTGGGGTTTTGTTCTCAAGGACAGCAGGGTTGGTGTTTGGAGCCCTGTTGGCCAGGTCTCTCCTCTCCCAAATCAACCCTTCAGGGACCCAGGGGGTTCAGGGACTGCTGGGGAAGGGCTGTAGGGTTGGGGCAGGGGGACAATTTCATCCCTGGGAAGCTCTGCAATCTCAGATTGCTCCCAAGAAACCTCCTTGGACAGTAAAGGGTGCCCAGGTGATGAAGACTATCCAGGGGAAGTGACCTTCTGATTTTAATTCTTATCTGGAAATAAGTTATTACCAGCAGGTTCCCACTAGTGCCTCCCTTTCACCATGTCCAGCTGTTAAATTACGTTATGCCCACACTATTTTTGATTTATTTAATCATCCAGAATCATCACAATGGACAATGAGGTTGTTTCCCCATTTCACCAAGGAAAAACCAGGAGTGCAGGCATCCATAGGTCCAAATCCATCCCTGTTACTCTCAGACCCTTCAGTGAGGGGTTTAAATGATGAGCACAGACACCCCTGGCTCCTTCTGGAGTCAACAGAGAGAGGCAGCCCCCTCTGGGCACACTCCTGGGCCCTGCCTGTGGGTCCTTGCTCTCCGTGGGTGGCTGTTCCAAGCTTTTCCAGCCTATTGGAATTAATGCTTAATTTAACTGGGAATGAATGACTGAAGAGTGGGTTTATCCTCCTTTTGTCTCAGCTCATTCCCTCATTTCCCTGTTCTTGGATCACAGGTAGAGGATCTAACAGAACAAAAACCAAATAGAGGAAAAGGGCACTGTCCTCTTTCCCAAGGCTGTACAAGAGGCCTCCTGGCCTCCAGGAACTCCAACCTGGGGAAGGGTTTGTGGCATGAGGAGACCCAAAAATCCCCAGGTCAACAGTCTTAGGTGCAGTAAAAAGAGAAGGATGATTCATCTCTTTTTCAAACCAGTGGCAAAAATCCTGTTGGGTTTCTTGAGGGAGAGTTACCGTAAATTGCAGTGTTAAATTAATTTGCATTCAAGATACGGGGGAAAAGGAAAAACCAAGGAGCAAGGGAGGCCATGCTGAATATGTGTGGGCATTTCTACAGGCACTCCAGTTTGTTCCAGGCAAATTATTTCACCTCTGTGCCTCAGTTTCCCCACCCAAAGTCTGGCAATGTTAATGTGCTTAGCTCGAGGACAGTTACTCTTCTCTGGTGCAAAGAATCAGACTGGTTAAATAAACCACAATGGGGCTAAACCAGCCTGAGGATCTCAGTTTAAAATCATCAGATAAAACAGAAGATATAACTTAGAGAACTTTAATAAGAAAACCTTTTTATAGTGAAATAAAAATGTTAGAAAGTCTAACAAGGAGATGAGCAGGATGGACAGGCACCTTACAAGGACTGCTGGTGATTCTGACTCAGCCTTTATAAACAGCCTTGGGCAACCTGCTTATTTTCTCCTTCATGCCTCCCTTTTTTAAGGAATTAAATGTCATCACACTGGGACTGGGTGATGTTTCAGAGGTGCTCACTGAGGACTAAGTCCCACTGAGGCAGAGAGCTCATCACCACCTTTTTTGGAGCAACTCAATAAAATTTGAGACACTCCCATGAAACCCCACCAGAGCTGAAAAAAAAAAAACAGGCCTCTTGCAACTTCTCCAAAACCAAAGGGCCTAAATATAGTCTCTGGTTAGATATAGGCAATATTTTGCAGACATGCAAACTTGATTTCTTGAGTTTTAAGCTTCCTGGAGGCTGTGGTTAAGACAGGGTTAAGATGAAACTCTGCTTCAAAAATCTCCTCTGAGATAACTAATTTGGTTCACAAGGCTAAAATGTTAACCTGACTGACTTGCCCACAGAAAAGTTGCAAAAGTGACAAGAAAAAGCTCTACATGAGTTTTTGCCTCATGTGAGCTGCCTTTTGGTGCAGACAGGTGGAAAATGAGGTGGTTAATTCCAAACATGCAATGGTTTGGGCTCAAGTATTTCCTTTGGAGAAGGTCAGAGCATCAGGAATTGACTTTAAATCTTAAATCGATGGAATCACTCCTATTTATCCCTTCCCTTCTTTGCACTGCTGTCACATCCATGCACCTCTCTGTGCTAGTGTGTGTAGACAGGAAAACCAAAGGCTGAGCAGCCTCCCTCCTTCCAGCAACAACTGCTCCCAGGAAAGCATTCATCCTGCAATCCAGGGTGAAAAAAGAGACTTGACAGAGAGCCCAGACGAGTGACTGCCCGAATGCCAGGGGTATCACAAAGCCCATTTTGGGAGTATCACCTCCCATCTCACCCCTCCCAGTCACAGGGACCCTTGGAGGACAGCTGCCCCATTCTTTCCTCCTCCTCCTCCTCTTCCTCACGCCAGGCAGGGACAGATGTGGCTCTGGATCTGCCTCAGATGATTGGGTTACTCCAAGTGGCTCCAAAGGGCACGGAGTGTTGGCTCTTAGTTTGCATATCTGCTGTTCACAAAGAGTATAATATTCCAGGGTGGGCAAAAAGAGAGATGCTGGCTGTTAATGGAAGCATTTATATCCTATTGATTCCCTTCTTTTCCTTCCTGGCTTTTAAGGCCATTCCTGCCAATCTTGTGTACTCAAGTATCTGTCCCAGTCAGCTCCTTAATTTCTAATTATTTAGCTAAAATTTCCTAATCCGCATTTCTTCATTCCGCCTGTTTTGAGTTTTATAAATCTTGGAACAGTGTGGTCTGAAAATCCAACCTGTGGGAGTCTTTACTCCAAGGGTCCCAGCTGATTCCAGTCAATGTATTTAATACAAATCTTGCTCCAATTAGGTTTTAACACCATCAATAAATTCCCGTTTATACTAACATAAGATTTTAAAATCCTGGTCCACTCCACAAATTGGACCAGAATAATGTACATAAAAAAGGAGTATTTACCTACCTACATGTTTGGGATCAAGGATCTTTGAGGTAACTGAGTCTGTTTCCTCATTAATCACTGTGAACCCATGTCTGATCCCAGAATTTCCACGGTACTTTAACATATGTTTATGAGAAATTTAAGAAAATGCTACCAGTAAGCAGCTATAATGGCTTTAAACTGAGGGCTAACAAGGCTAAGAAGAAATATCTCTTCGTTCATTATTGTTGATAGCTCCTGTAAACAGATTTATGCACTCAAAAGTCTGGTAAAACACAGCCTGTGTCAAGGCTCTCCTGAAATCTCTGGAAGTTTAACCCTGATGTCAGCCAGGCTCATCTTCCTCAGCTCCTCTGAGTCAAAGGCCTTCATCTAACTGGGAAATAAATACTATATTGAATTCTTAATCTCAAATTAAAATGTAGTTGATCGGTCCTATAACACTGATCTGACTTACATTTAAAAAAAATAATGGGAATATTTTGCTGCGGATGTTTTTAACACCTCTGTTGTTCTTGGTGTAAAAATCTTTCAGGCACCACTCCTGATTCTGGGAACTTTTAAACAATACAATTCCCTGGGTCACTGCATGGCCCACCTCTTTCTGTAGAATTTGCATTCATTTGTTTGATCAGGTTAATTTGTTTGATTATTGAGATAATGACTATGGTGAATCCCCTGTCATGAATTTCTCTAGAAATCACAAAGAAAAGTCTTCGTCCAGCTTTAAGACAAACAAACAGCTTCCCCCAAAAGCCATTCATCCCTTCACTGCAGTCCACAGGGATTTTTGTACTAGCAAAAAATCACTTGGAGCAGCATGTACAATATCAGAATCATGAAGCTTTTAAGTGAAAATAAATTTGAGCCATTTGTACACTCTTCAGTCTGTAAATGCATTGCCCCAGCTGAGTATTAGGACAAGCAATGCCCTGGGATGGATTTCCACCCTCAACCCTTTTGCAGACATCCTGGTACTGACACAGGTTTGAACAGCTGACAGGGAGAAATTACAGGGGCAGAGAGGCCGAGGTGGTTGTGTGTGAGATGTGAAAAATCAGAAATGTCAGACACTGGGGGACATTGCAAAATTGGTGTTTCCTGAGGTAGCACCATGCAGGGGAACACCTCTGTCACAGGGGAGGATGGGGAGCCCTGTAAGAATGGAGGGAGACCCTGATTCAATTTCTCCACCACAATAAAATGCCTGTGGAGTGGCAGCAAAGCTGGGGAGGGGGAACTCTGAGGAGTGTGTGCAGTGCTGCTCTGTGCTCTGGAGCCAGTGCTGGGCCAGCAGACCCTCACTAGGGCCTGCCTTCAAAGGGGATTTATGTTTCCTTCAAAGCTTGGGGTTATTCCCACCCTGATTTTAGTGCTTCTCATCACCTGAGATCATTCCTTGGTCTTTTGGCTCCTTAGGAAGAGAAAACATGAGAGGCTTATTTTCTTTTCCTGTCCTATATACTTGTGTGGACTGGTTGTGTATTGGAAGCTTGGGTATTCCCTCCCCTTTTCCATCCTCAGAGAAGCTTCCACTTAGAAATAAATCAACTGTGTGAATCTGCCCCATGAACAAACTGATTCCAGCCAGTGTTTTCCCAAACATGGCCATGACTCTCTCTGAGCATCCCTGAGGATGCCACCCCTACTGAGGATGAGAGTGTACAACAACCCCAAATCAAGGATTAGTACAGGAGGGGACACCAGGATACTTTGCTTTTCACTTCTGATGATCATTTCTATCATTAAATGCAGAAATCCATCCGTATGTCCTGCCCTCCGTGCCATGACAGGCTCCTCTCAAAGGTGCACCAGGGCACTGCACAAGCTGGAACACAGGAAATTCCAATTAGATATCACCAAACAGGTTTTCCACCATCAGCTTGGTCAAACTCCAGGAAACAGACCCCAAAAACCTGAGGGAACTCCATCCCTGGGGGGATTCAAGCTCAACCAGACATGGTGCTGAGCAACCTGATCTAAGCTGCTCCTGCTCTGAGCCCTCCAGATCCTTCTGACCCAAACCACTCTGTGTGTGACCCTTGGACCTAAACTTGTTTCTGGCCAGGTTCTGGGGAGCTGCTGTCTGATTCTGAAGGCGCTGCCTGCTTGGCCAGGCAGCTCTCCAGGGCAGGGACTACATCCCTGTGTGTGTATGAGCAACTTCTCTGCTCAGACAGGTTCTCCAGGTCTTGCCTCAGTACAAATAATGATAAAGTGGAAGGAAAGAACACAGACTGTCACCTCTCACTCAACTGACTTTTTTTTTAAAGCAAACTTTAGTTTGTGAGGATTTCAGGGCTGTCAAAAAAAGTCCAGGACCTTCTCCAACATGCACTTCCCTGAGATTCCAGCCTCCAGCACTGTGCAGAGGCACACACAGGAACGTTTGCTGACACACAGGCGCTGGAAAAATCGGAACCACCTGAAAATATCCCTCCAAAACATCCCCAGATGCTCCAGGGCACCAGGGAAGTTACAAGGGTTGTGCTGTCACTGCTTTTCCAAGGAGGAAGCAGACTGTTGGCTCTGAAACACGTCTGAGGAGCAGCATGACCCCTTCAGGGGTGGAGGATGGAGAGCTGTCCTGCTGGCCAGAAGGCACAATCCAGACTTCTCTTTTGAGATGACATGCTTCTTTATATCCCCATATGGATTATGCTGCTATGGAATGTAAGGAAGTGTGTGGTTTCAGGGAGACATCGCCCGTGCCCTCTGCTCCCAGAAAGGAGCTCCAAAGACTTCCTGTAACCTCATTTCATTCAAGTTTGACATTGTCAAATAGAGCCAGGCAGTTTATATTCACTCTACAGTGCCCTCAGCACCCACAGAGGGCACACAGGGATCTGAACATCTAAAAAGGCTGCAAATTCCTGAATCCATGCAGATTTGATAACTAGGATAAACTGTGCTTGTTTCACTGGAAAAAGCATGAAGTAGACTGTGGTCTTTACCTAATCCAAATAATATTCACACTGCCCTGAAAGTGCTTTTCAAGAGCTTTCTGAAAATCACTACATCCCAGAGAGCATCAATAATTCATAGAATCATAGAATGGTTTGGGCACCTTAAAGCTCATCTACTTCCAACACCTTCATCTATCCTAGATTCTCCAAGCCCCATCCAGCCTGGCCTTGGACACTTCCAGGGATCCAGCTTCTCTGGGCAACCTGTGTCAGGCCCTCCCCACCCTCACAGCAAAGAGTTTCTTCTCAATATCCCATCTAAATCTACCCTATTTCATGTTTCCATCCATTCTCAGATGGTGGAAAATGCTTCGGATTAAGTGGCACAGAGGAAGAATTAAAAAGCACTGGATAGGATTGACTTGTGAGGAACAAAACTGAGTATGACACAGATGTCACAAAATTCTCCTCCTCACTCCCAGTCATTCATAAGAAGATCTTCTTTAATGGGATTAAAATGAATGCTACAGACACAGGAATTGCTGTAGTGGACTGTTGAAGGTTAATTCATTGCGCTGCCTCAGTGCTGCAACAGGACAGGCTGCAGGAAATCACCTCCTAATAATTAATATGACACTGTGGAGCTGAGCAGGCACACAGCCTTGTCAAAAACAGCGGGATTTTTTCCTCAAATCTGTATTATCAGATTTGAGGAAAAAATCAGATCAGATTAACTCAGGACAGTCCTGCCATGTCACAAATGTCCCTTCCTCCTCTGAGGACTGTTTGATACATTATTCTAATAACATTGTCTAGCAACGAGCTCAGTGTATTTTTTTGGGTTTTTTTTGGTTTTTTTTTTCTTTTGCAAATAGTGGACCAGTGGCCTTTAACCCCTCTAGGACAGGCTGAAGATATCCTGGATGTCTCCAGGATATCCTCAAGATCCTGTTACATGGAGCTGAAGAGCTGGAAACATTTCTCATACATTACTTGCTTCCACTATAGGCCAAATATTCAAAACTCAAGGCAGTTTTCAGTCAGTTAATTTTCTGTCAGTTAATGAAATTCAATTTATTTTAAGAAAGAATTTGGGAACTTTTTTTAAGCAACTGTTCTTATCATTAAGGCCTAGATCTGAAAGGTTTTCAGACCTTCCCTTCTCGTGGGGAAATTTTAGGAATTCCACCCCAAAATACCCTTAACAAACCTGATCTATTTAGAAGCTTAAAAACCATATGTATGTTCCAGTGATTAATGTTCACAGCTTAATCATCTTCAAACTCCTGACTGGGAATGGCCCTTGACCAGCTCTAATAGCAAATCTGAGCTTAGGAACAGCCAGGGTCAGTCCCAGTTGACACAGGTCAAAACTGTGCCAGCAACTGTGCTAAACACAGCAGAAACCACTGAGTTCCTGTGCCTGAACCTCAGACCTATAAAATGTACCAATATAGACCCTGAAACCAATGACATTTATGTTCCTCAGCCACCAAGATGCTTTGCAAAATTTCAGTCTGAATCAAAGCCAGGGCTGCTGCATCTGACCCAGGCCCTGCGGTCTCCCAGATGTAATTCAGGAAAGCGCTTGTCAAACTATTATTTCATCCTGCCCTTCTTGTACACAACCAGTTCCTAGGTTATGATAATTCAGAAGAGAAATTGAGCAGACAAAAATTATCCTTTTTTTTCCTTCTGGGCTGCATCTAAGAATGGCCAGCAGGCCAAGGGAGGGGATTCTGCCCCTCTGCCCTGCTCAGGTGAGACCCCACCTGCAGAGCTGCCTCCAGCCCTGGAGTCCAGCATCAGAAGGATGTGGAGCTGCTGGAGAGAATCCAGAGGAGGCCACAGAAATATTCCAAGGGCTGGAGCCCCTCTGCTCTGGAGACAGGCTGAGAGAGCTGGGGGTGCTCACCTGGAGAAGAGAAGGGTCCAGGGAGAGCTCAGAGCCACTTCCAGTGCCTAAAGGGGCTCCAGGAGAGCTGGAGAGGGACTTGGGACGAAGGATGGAGGGACAGGATGCAGGGAATGGCTTCCCACTGCCAGAGGGCAGGGATAGATGGGATATTGGGAAGGAAATGTTCCCTGTGAGGGTGGGGAGGCCCTGGCACAAGTTGCCAGAGAAGCTGTTGCCACCCCTGGATCCCTGGAAGTGTCCAAGGTCAGGTTGGACGGGGTTTGGAGCAGCCTGGGTTAGTGGAAAGCGTCCTTGCCCATGGCAGGAGAGTTGGAATTGAATGGTCCTTAACGTCCCTTCTAACCCAAACCTTTCCATGGCTCCAATCATAAAAACTAGACAAGACAAATGGAATTCCTGCCCGATGGAATGAGCAGGCAGGGGTGTGAATCCTGACCCCTGTGCCCTCCCTGGCTTTGCTGATCCACCCACTGCCCATGTCTCAAAACCCAAGATTTCCTTTCTGCACCTGGTGGTCTCTTCATCTCTACGGTGATGAAAACCTGTTGCAGTCTGTGGCGCTGTGGACTTTATTACTAAATATAGTTACCAAAAGGGATGCCCCCAGTGCCCTTGCAGACAGCCTAAGAATTCTTTCCAGTGGCTTTCTTCAGCTCTGTGCTGTGCCACACCTGCACAACACACGCAGCTGTCCCAGACAACCTGTGGCTCCTGGGATAGTGCCAGATGCTCCCGTGCTGGCAAATGAAGCCAAACTTCTGGCTGGCCAGCTGAGCCTGTCCCTAGCCTTGACTGGCTGCATAAATTTGGGGTTTAACCCTGGAGTGGAATCCCATCCCTTATTTACTTTCTGCAGCTGTTCCCAGCCTGTTCTGCCAGAGTCTGGGATCAGCAGTGGCTCTTCCTGCACAGCACGGGCCAGGATTGAGTTACAGGCACACACACACAGGCAAGGACACAGGAGAAGAAATAACCTAGACAGAGGGGTAAGGTTTGGGAAAACTTATGGCCTGTCTGGGAGTCAAGGCCACTGTTTTAACTCTGTTTCTCCTTTCATCCTCTGGTTGTATACCCACACCCAGACCATGACAGAAGGTAAAAAACTCTACTTCTTCCTAAATTTTGTCAAGTTTGCAACATTCTAGTGCTGGTGGGGCGGAGTATGAAGTGAATTTTGTAACTGGAAGATTGCAGGACGTGTTTCTTTGGCAGTAAGGTAGACATTTCCATAGGGATTATCAAATTTAAGTTGTTGATGCTTCCCTTGCTAATGAATTCCCCAGTGAACAAAGAGAAAGTATGAAGCAAGCACAGGAGTCCAGAGGCTACTGTAATTAATATTCCTCCCAACACTGAGGAGTGAGAAAACGAAAGAGAATTAAAAAAAAAAAAAAAAAAAA
>VXBN01015903.1:351805-466162 GCA_013397395.1 Sinosuthora webbiana
TTTTTTTTTCAGAGGAAAATGCATCAAGTCATGAGGACTTGATGATCTTGGAGGCCTTTCCCAAACTCAATAATCCAACCACTCTAAGTCCCCGAAAAATCACATGCACATGGAAAGGGGCCTATGCACAGGGCTGGAAAAATGTTGCTTTTGTCCTGTTTGGAAGCTGCCCCGTGCCCTGCTGCTTGTGGTCTCTGCCAGCTGTCTCCTTGCTGAGGCTCCAGGTACAGCTGGAGGGCTCAGGGTGGCTCTGACTGACAACTGGCAGGTGACTTCCCTTCAATGGACAAAGGAGGGGTCTTTCCTCCCTCCCACTTTTCCCTTTTTTCACTATTAAAAAAAAAAGAGAAAAAAAAAAGAGAGAGAGAGAGAAAGAAAAGAAAGAGAGGGAAAATATGAAAAGAGAAAGAAGAAGGAAGACAAGAGCTGTGTGAAGGTGCCCCCATGCAGGGGAGCTGGAACGAGACGATCTTTAAGGTCCCTCCCAACACAAACCATTCCAGGCTTCTCTGGAGAATGGTGAGGTCTCCTAAGGCGGTGTACCAAGTGCTGCCCCACCCTCCTGTCCCTGTGAGCAGAGCTCAGTCCCCCTGTCCCTGTCCCCTGTCTGACGTGTCCGTTCCCGTTGCAGGTGGGGAGCAGCGGAGCCGAGCGCGTGCCGTGGCCCGGAGCTATGCTCTGCTCTGGCTGGTCAAACGGAACCAAGCCCGTCTTCCCTGGAGGTTTGGTCCCCTTCAACCAGCTATAGCAGTGTGGAAAACACCAAGCCAGGAAGGTTTGCCTCCCTCTGCCTCAGCTCAGCCCCGCCAGACCTTCCTCCCAGACGGATCCGCTGCCGCTCCCAACGTCTCCGGAGGTGCACCTGGGGATGAGGCACCTGGAAAGGTTTGGCATAGGCTTAGGTTTTCATAACATCACTGCAAGCAGCTTTTCTTTCATCCCTGGAAGTGTTCCAGGCCAGGTTAGATGGGGCTTGGAGTAACCTGGTCTAGTGGAAGGTGTCCCTGCACACAGCAGGAGGGTTGGAACGAGAGGAGCTTTAAGGTCCCTTCCAACCCAAACCATTCCATGATTTCCAGAGGATCAGAAAATAATGTACAAAGCTGCTGGCTCTGAAACATTCAGCAGATTTCTAAGTCAATGTGGATCTGCAGAGCCACAAGCATATTTATTTCCTTTCCCTATCAAACTTGCATCCACACCCTGCCTTTTGCTGAGCACTGCCAGTCTAAGTGATCTGTGATTAAATTATTATTAAAAAAAATCATAAAAACCACGGGCAACATATTCTTGAAAACTCTCTGTGTCCAAGTGTCTTTCTTACTTATTCAATGCAAAAGGGAGTTATAAATAACCATAATCTGCACAGCAAAGGTTTTTGACCTCAGTTATCCCATATCCAACTCAGCCACAAGACACACACACACACCAGATCACAATCTCCATGAGAGGTACCTTCTGAATCTTCCCACCCACACCACGCTGCAGCTAATGAAGAAAAACAGCCAAACAACTTGGAAACGGCTTTGCTGACCTGTTCTCTGAGCTGGGCAATGAATTCAGATGTCTAACTTCAGACATTCAGCTCAGCTGTTCCCAAGCTTCACTCCACTAAAAAAAACCTCAAAGCTGTTAATAAATAAATGAACAAACATATATCAAAATGAGTTCTTTATGTGCATCATCCATTACACCATTTTTTTTTTGCTGGATGAGTGGGGAGGAAAATCCATGGAGCAGCAGAATGAGGAGTGGCATCAGTCTGTTCCAAAGCATTTTGGATCTCTGTTCAGGACAGAAAGTGCAGATCTTCCCAGGTGAAACGGAGCACAACTTCATTTTTTTCAGCAATGTCATCTGGAAAACCCAGACACACAAAAGGCTCCTGAGTCTAGAAAGTTTAGTAAATTCAGGTCAAAGGACAAACTGTTCCAAGGGTGGAGAGGCCCTGGCACAGGGTGCCCAGAGAAGTTCTGGCTGCTCCATCCCTGAAAGTGTCCAAGGCCAGGTTGGACAGGGCTTGAGGAATCTGGGATAGTGGAAGGTGTCCCTGCCCATGGCAGGGTTGGAATGAGATGGGCTCTCAGGTGCCTTCCAACCCAAACCATTCCATTATTCTATTCCCTTTCACTCCAGATACACAATTAATTCATCCTGGGCAAGGACTCTGTCATCCCATGGATATTAACCACCGAGCTGTCCCATTTCACAGTCCTAATTCCCTGGGGGTTTCTGAGCATTTGATGTGAACTGTTCTCAATTTTACCTGGGAATGAGTCAAAAGGGGATTTTTAACACCTCATATCTCACTGCACGTCCCCTCCACACAACCTGGGCTTGCTCAGCACCACATCACTGCAGAGGACACCTGCAGAGCCCAGCACTGGGCTGTGGATCCCCAGAGCCCCCCAACAGTGGGCAGAGCAAGCCCCAAAATAAAAAGAAAACCCTGGAGAACCAGGACGTAGTTGGAAATAGTCCCACAACTTAAAAAGTAAGAGAGATTTCAGCCAAAAGTCCTGCCAAGAACCCCAGAGAAATCTTGACAAAAATGTGAGTGGGGAAAAAAAATACCTGTGTCTACTTGCTCAATAACATGAGCAAATATAAATAAAATGAAATAAAATGTGCAAAACAGGACATAAATTAAAATTTAGCTTCTTGGTGTGACGTTCCCTCTTGGTAAGCATCCTTTGCATTAGGGTAGCTTGGCAAAGGATATCTTCCCCACCTTCTGTTCCTCCTAATTTAATAATTTCAGCAATTATTAAACCCAGATATTCCAGCCAGAGATTTCTTACACTGCCATAAATGAGAAATATTAGAAAACACTGACAACCATTGAAAGGAAAGGTCTTTTGAATACTCGAAGCTCATAATTACGTCTGATGATGATCTGAAATGAATCGTCTTGCATCAATAAATACCAAAAATCCAGTTTCTTTCCCTGTTCAATTATCTTATAAAAAGAATGAAAAATGTTTTGTTTTCTGGTGAATTTATGAACCATTTTGGTCCACCAAGAACATTTTAGAAAGCAAGAAATAGCACAGAATGTTGAAATTACCATGGTTCAGCTTTCTCTGCCAAGGAATGAGCACAGCAGGACAATCTCACTCCTTCCTCTGCCAAGCTCTGTAAGACAAGAGCATCCATGGGATTTAGTCCTGGCACAGCAGGAATGAAGGGGAGTGGAGACAGCAGAATTTTCATATGTTACACTCAGTGATTGTCCATCACCTTCTCTCATTTCCCTTCATCACTCCTAATGTGATTTTTTTACACTGATTAATTGAAAAAAACACACTCTTCCATTGAATTTTGTTATCCAAACAATTATGAGATAACCAGGATCAGAAATTACTAAATTCAGGAAAGAAATAATTCTTAGAAATGACCAAGTTCCTCTGTCTTCAAAAAGTACAAAAATTGATCCAATTTCTGTGTACTTGAGATCTAAAGTCCAAAGCACTGTGGAAGCAGCCTTCAGCAATTCCGCATTGAGCAAAGCCCCTGCTCACAGTAAATTAAAACAAGGATGCAAATCAAATCCACCTTCAGAACATTCCACAGAGTATTTATGGGTGTGAAATGAAGTGCAATTTTATTGGGCATTAATTGCCACAACTGTCAGTTTTCAGGAAGCACTGCATTCATCCCAGAAGCCAGTTTTCCTCATATGAAATAAATACACATGCCTGACTATTTACATTGAAAAGATACAAAATGGAAGACTTGTGTAAACTTGATATAATCCACTTCATTATCTCAGTCTTTCAAAAGCAGACACTGACCACACAAAATACTTTGGGCATCATTATCAAGGAGGATCTCTGGTGATTGCTGAGCACCCTAAGAGCAACACTGTTCTCCCCTCTCTCTTCATAATAATTTCCAGAGAGGACCAAGACCCACCTATTGACCCACTACCATTTATCTGCTCTTCCACCAGCTATATCCAGGTTCTCACAGGGCATGAGACCATTTAATCCAGTTTAAAACCTCATTTATTCTCCCCTGAAGGAACAAAGGTCTCCTGCAAACATGCAGAAAGCCTCTGCCCATCTTCCCTTCCGCTGCAAACAAAGAAAGAAAATAGGACAGACTAGCAATCACCCTGATTAACACTCCGAATAGCATTCACCCCATCACCTGATTAACTTTGCCTGAGGCAACTTTATATGGTAAAGCCCTGCTTGAATCCTTTGCAAACCAACCTCAGGCTGGGACGATGAGACATTTGGGTACTTTGCCTTCCGTGTTCCTCGCACAAGCTGCTTATCAGCCATCACATGTTGTGCACCACAGAAGCCCTGTGATGTCTGGCATCCCCCTCACTGCTGCTGTGCCAAGGGAACCAGCCTGGGCATCAGGGGAGGCAGCAGAGGTGAGGGCACTGGGGGTGTGTCTCTGAAGGGATGAAGGTTTTCACAGGCTTTGGAAGCTGTAGGTGTAGGGAGCAGCAAGAGGATTTCTCTGTGGTGGAAGTGTAGGCACGTTTCATTTTAGCATTTCAGTCTTCATAGTAAAAATAATACAAAGGGAAATGTGAAAAAAGAGAGAGTAAATTCAGCTACTATAATGGGAGAGCTTCTAGCAATTCCTTAACTAGTTAAAGGGAAAACTGATTGTAGTTGCACTTGTCAGTCCTGTATATTTATATAGTCCTCCCACTGCTCAGCACAGGGTGGCTTTCACAGGTAATGTGAAGACCAATCAGAATATCAACCTCTCATCAGCCATAATTTTCTATCCTCCAAAAGCTCATTGCTCTGACCCCATTTGTCTTGTTCCCACCAATCACAGAGTCACAGACTGGTTTGAGTTGGAAAAGACTCAAGATCATCTTGTTCCACTCCCTGTCATGGGCAGGGACACTTTCCACTATCCCAGGTTGCTCCAAGCCCTGTCCAACCTGGCTTTGGACACTTCCAGGGATTCAGAGGCAGCCACAGCTTCTCTGGGCAACCTGCGCCAGGCCCTCACAGGGAACAATCCCTTCCTCATATTCTTCCTCATATCCCATCTAAACCTGCCCTCTGCCAGTTTAAAATCATGTACCCTTGTCCCATCACCATCTGCCCATGTAAAAAGTTGCTCTCTCCTTTTTACAAGCCCCCCTTAAGCACTCAAAGGCCACAACCGTTCAGAATTGCACATTGGTTATAACAGAGGACCACAATTCCTTTTCTAGCCCAGCTGGGCTCAGCACAGCCAGTTCAGCCAGAAGGAAAATAATCAGGGAGGGTCCATTTTGCCTGGAACACACCAGTTCATTTTGCCCTTGTACCCATGCCATCAGCACAGAAGGATCAGGTCTGGTTAAGAGGCATTTTTTGGGTTAAAATGGGACATGGGGTTTTTGTCAACCACCTGTGGTCCCCATCCCACCTTCACAAGGCCACATCTCTGAGGAGAAAACCTTCAGCAGTGTTTATTCTCTGAAATCCCTCCCCAGGACAGTTCTGCGAACTTCATTGCACCGTGGTCAGAATTTGCATATGATTGGAAAAGTGGTGAATTTCCATTACTTGTTAAAAAAAAATAAAAGATAAAAAAGAAGAAAACAAGTCAAATGGAACCACAGAGAGGTGAAAGGGCTCAAAAATTAGGATCCTGCTGGTGCTTTTACAACTCTCACCAAAACCACCCTGAGTCACTTATTCTGTAAAACTTCTGGATTATGACACCTTCTTGCACACAAAATGTTGTGGTCAGCAGTGATTGCTCTGCAAGAAAAAAAAACGAAAATAGGAATTTCCCTTCTTAAAAAGAATTTGTTCTGGAAACATCCAAGATCAGGTTGGGTGGGGCTGTGAACAAGGTGATGTTGTGGAAGATGCTGCTCATTGCAGGGTGTAGGGCTAGATGACATTTAAAGGTTCTTTTCCATCCAAACTACTCTATGATTTTATGATTTTTTTTGACTCACAATGAATAACCAAGATTTTCAGGTTTTACCTGGGAGCAGGAAAGCGGCTACAGTAGAAATGAGTTTATAAATGAGTTTATTTCTGCAAGGTGGCCCTCTCAGACCTGCCTGGCAACTCTGAGTTTAAACTCTGTGATACAGGGATATACTGGTGAGAAAACAAGTTTTCTGTATTTAATTTGGTTTGAAAGTGGTGGAACACAAAGTAAGGGCTGGATTTTGGGCAAACAGCACTGACCTCTCAATGCTCCACGAATGCCTCTTTCCTAAAATGTCACTTTGCAGCTCATTTTCTTAAAGTTGACTTCCCAGCTACTGAGCATCCTTTAGATCTTAGTAATGCAAAGGACATTTCAACCACTGGGAGCAACCACAGTTGATGAGTCACTGTGATCTCCGTTAGATGTGCTTGGAAAATTTAGGCACGAAGCAGGAGATGATCATTTCTACTGCAGCAGCTGGGGAGGAAAAATGCAGGTGTTTAACAGAGGAGAAACATGAAGGCTGTTCTTCTGCTGTGTCTCCTGTGTAAGAATCAAGGGGTGGGAGATTGGTGCAGTGACTTCATAGAATCATGGAATGGTTTGGGTTAAAAGGGACTGAAAAGCTCATCCAGTTCAACCCCCTGCAAAGGGCAGGGGCACCTTCCACTATCCCAGGTCACTCCAAGCCCTGTCCAACCTGGCCTTGGAGCTTCCAGAGATCCAGGCACAGCCACAGCTTCTCTGGGCACCCTGTGCCAGGTCCTCAGCACCCTCACAGCGAACAATTCCTTCCCAATATCCCATCTATCCCTGCCCTCTGGCAGTGGGAAGCCATTCCCTGTGTCCTGTCCCTCCATCCCTTGTCCCAAGTCCCTCTCCAACTCTCCTGGAGCCGCTTTAGGCTCTGGAAGAGGTCAAGTCTCTCCAAAGCCTTCTCTTCTCCAGGCTTGTGGTGGAAGGATCTTGGATGGAGACCAGGTGCTCTCCAAGACACTCTATCACTCTCCCTTCCCAGCTGGACAGGGTAGAGAAAGTAAGATGGGAAACAACTCCTGGGTTGAGATAAGGCAGTTTACAACAACAAAAGCAAAAGTTTGCGCACAAGCAAAGAGAAAAAAAAAAAAATATTCAATACTTCTCATCAGTGAGTGATGTCTGGCCACTTCCCTGGAACCAGGGCTTCAGCACACAGAGCTCTGGAAGGCAAACATTGTGAATAAAAAATGCACCATCTTCCTCTTTTCTTAGCTTTTATCTGAGCTGACATCCTACGGTATGGAATATCCCTTGGGATAACTTGGGGCAGCTGTCCTGGTTGTGTCCTCTCCCAGGATCTTGCCCACTCCCAGCCCCTGGATGAGGGAAATGGAGGGACAGAGCTGATGCTGTGCCAGCCCTGCCCAGCAGCAGCCAAAACACCGAGGTGTTCCCAAGGCCTTCCCAGCTCCCAATGCAAAGCCCAGCACTGGGAGAGCTGCTGTGGGAAAATGAACTCCAGCTCAGCAAGCCCCAACCCAGGGCTGAACACCCCCAGCTCTGCCAGCCTGGCTCCAGAGCAGAGGTGCTCCACCCCTCCAAGCATTTTCCTGGCCCTTCTCTGGATTTGATCAGTTTTAAGGGTATCTCTGAATGTGTCTGACCCAACCATCCACTCACAGCACGATTTAATTAAATTAAACTAAAATTTAAACATCAGTGTTTAATCAGAGTGCTCAGAGCCTTGCTCCATCAGATTCTGATTTTCTCACAGATCACCACTGAACTCAGGCTTAGTCTAACTACTTAGGCTTAGTCTAACCAAGAAATTACCTCCACAATGCAGAGTGGGTCATGCAATACTCATATGTAGAAGGGAGAGTGCTGCTGTATTTATAGGGATTTATAATGTGTACTCAAAAGGAAGAAAATACATTCCCTCCAGAAAGAAAAAAAAAGTAAATGTGTTCCTACTTGTAAATAAAAAACAATCTTATTTTACAGAAGTATCATAAACTTAACCGATGTCAGTTTAAAAAGATGTGCAAAGTTCTCTTTTAATTCACAGCAAGTTCAGTCAGGACTCCAGAGCTCCAGCACTTAGATGGTTCCTGTGTCTGCCCCATCCCTGGAAGTGTCCAAGGCCAGGTTGGACAGGGCTTGAAGCAACCTGGGATAGTGGAAGGTGTCCCTGCCCATGGCAGGGGGTGGAACAGGATGATCCTTAATGCCCCTTCCAACCCAAACTCTTGGGTGACCTCTCCTTTCCTCTCCCAGAAGGAAGAGGGCACGCACGGAAGGCAAGGAGGAATTATTTTCTATATCTTCTGTATGGTATTATTTTCTATAATTTAACATTACAACCACATTACAGGAGGAGGGCTCCTATGACCCTTAAGACTTCAGTGAGGCCGAGGAGGAGATGCCACCCTGGGTTTGGTGACACCTGGCTCCTTGAGGGTGCTGCTGGGTCTGCACAGCCATTCTGTGATTCCAAGTTACTCTTTGAGGGGAGAAAGTGTCATCAAATGCCAACACACTCAGATCTGGGCGCCTGAAGAATCTCAGCCAGGTAAGGTACTTAAAAAGCAACTTACTCTCAAGAAAGCTTTCACCAGAGCCAAGAGAAGGGGTAGGTTCTATTTCAAAAGGCATTTGATAATCTTTACTCTTTTTTTTTTTTTTTAGTGTCCCAGTTTCCAAATCTCTAGCTAAGAGAAAGCTGTGCCAGAATAAGAAAAATCCTATGGGGTAACCTCTAATCTCATGGGAAAAATCATATTAATTTTTTTTTTTTTTTTTTTCCACTTCAGAGCATGAAGAATTACAAAATAATTATTTGGAACTTGGAAAAATCTTGATGTCAGAAATTTCAAGAGGCACGTTTTCTCCTCAGACCTTCACATCTTGCCTATGACGACTGCCAACAAATGCGTGCATGTCTCAATACAAACCATGGAATTTATTTATTTTTTTTTGCCATTGCAATGTCGTGTTGCATCAGCCATGTTCAAACGCTAAACTATTCACCTTTCAACTACCTAGGTAACCCAAACCACTGATGCATTTAAGGTAGGCAATCTAGGGTCAGGCAGGTTGAACCCGACCTTCCGCTGCCTTGCGAGCTTTCGAAAACGTATTTTGCTTCTAAATTTGGCAATTTAACTGACCCACTTTGAAAGGATATTTCAGTAAATGGCATTGGAGAAAACCCCTTCTGAGAGGACTGTTTCCTTTAACCTGTACACCTCCAGCTTGAAGAGGGAAACTGAAATATACATTTAATTTCTGAAACATCAGCACCTTTTAAACAAGCGGATGTAGGTCACGGGTATCCCAGAACCCGCAAACTAAATTTTACCCTCATTTGCATCTTCCTTTGGATTGCACAAGGTGAGTAAAATTTGGACTTAGGTGTAAATATTAAGCAAATATAAAATACCTGTACCTGCTCTGCATCATTTTTATTAAGAAATCCCCACTAAAATCAGACCTGGGAAAAGTTCTGATCAGCAGCTCAAGGCTGTTACACTGAGAGTCACTTTATGGGGCACATCTGAGCGACTCATAACACACTGTCAGAGCAAAATGTTGGGAATATTTCCTCAAAAAAGAAATATCAGAGAATAGACTGGAGTTATAGAATCCTAGGATCACAGAATGGTTTGGGTTGGAAGCAACATTAAATATAATCCAGTTCCACCCCCTGCCATAACAGGGGCACTTTCCACTATTCCAGGTTGTTCCCAGCCCTGGCCTTAGACACTTCCAGGGATCCAGGGGCAGCCACAGCTCCTCTGGGTAACCTGTGTCTTGTGTCATTTTGCATCTCTCAGCCCTCTGTCCTCTCCCTAACTTAGGAACTGGAAGTTTAGCTACATCCATCACACTTCCCAAACTCCTTTCCTTAGGAACAAAACACTGCCTCATAGCACGAGAGAAGGAAAATGAAAGCAAAATGAAAAGGTGGCAAGCTCAAAACAAAGTTCACTCATTTTTTTTTTCCTATGTGAAGAGTGACTGACTTTTGGGAACTCACTATTACCAAGCATTCTGATCAACACTGAGATATCACACCTCAGGTTTAATCATGAATAAAAGTAGCCCAGTTCAGAGAAGAATTGAGCTCGAGCAGGGACATTGCTCCTCAGTCATCAGGACAAATCACCCTGATGAATTTATAAGGGTATTACTCCCTTTCACCAGCCCATGGGAAGAATATGGGAGCAATTTTATGGTCACCAGCTGTCCAACATCTGCCCAATTTGGGGTGAAAAGACATCAGACCCACCAAGGAGCGAACAGATCCAAATCTGTGCCAGCAACATTTGGGTTTGATACCCACGGCATCCCAATTCAAAATTGAATACTTTGAACCCACAAATTTGCAACATTTGTGGTTTTGTCACCACTTGAGTGACATGGCTGAAGGAATGACATCATCTACAGATCTAAGATATATCCTGTATTCCACCTGTGTTAATGGAACCTACACACATACACTTCTTAATTTAGGTTATGGTCAGAAACCACAGTTGGGGTTGGGGGAAAAAACACCTACTCCAAATTATTTAGCACAGCCAAGAAACCCTTATAAAAGGTCCAGCAGCAGATGTGCCCAGACACCTTCAGCTCAGCAGAGCCCAGCACAAGCATCAGAAGCAATAAGAGAAGGAAGGAAGATGTCTCCAACTTTCTGTGCTTCTCTGGTAAGAGCTTGAATTTTGAGTTTATTTTCCCTCAGTCTGACAGAGATGTATTTAAATTCTAATGGATGGAACAGGGATCTGCACCCACCTTCCAAATGCTTGTTTAAGTCATTAATAATTGAAAATAACTAAGAGGTGAGAATGCTCATGGGGCAGCAATGAGGCTGTACATCAGTGACATGGGCACCCACAACATTCTCTGAGGCAAGTAATGCATTGAAAACTCAACCTTAGAGTGTCTTCCTTTTTGTTATACCCTTTCTGCTATCTTTCTGTATTATATATTTTTTTTATAATTTAACATTACAACCAGATTACAACTGGGTGTATATATAACTGTCAGCACTGTGAGAATCATTTAATGGGAACAAAAGTGGATGTGACACACGGCACATTTTTCCATAATTATTCCAACCTACAGTAGGGTTTTAACCACCAGTTTGGCTGGCTGTGGATGAATTTCACACCTGTCTTGTGTCCTAAATGTACCAATTCTCTCCAGCTCAGAGCCCTGCTCCTCGTGCTGCTGGCCGTGCTGTCAGCCAGCAGTCCTGCCCAAGGGAAGGTGATCAAGCCTGGGCTCAAGCCAGAGAATCTCTTCAAGCAAGCATCTGCTGGATGCCCGACCCAAAAAGACTCAAAATTCCCCCAAACTGTGAGAGTCGACCTCAGCATCAGCAACACGAACCAGGACACCAGAGCCAGTCAGGATGTCAGCAGCCGCTCTCTGGCCCCGTGGGATTACAGGTATGATCCCTGCCCCTATGGCCTGGAGGAACACTGGATGCCCTGGCCAAGAAAATTGCTTTCATCTCTATTTTCAGTGCTTCAGAGCTGAGAGATTTTGGAAATATGAGGGTATCCATGTCCCTGTAATCATCTTTGAAAGAGAACCAGTACAGAAAGTGCATAAAAGAAACTCATGGCCTAGGCAATATAGAGAAGGCAAAGCAATCAGCTTTTATAATTTAATTATTTAATTTATACATTGGGGCAAGCTTTATCTTCTAAAGCACACTTTACATAAAACATCATTAAAAAATACCTCAGAGAATTAATACTGCACCAAATTCAACAGTGGTTTAATACCAGCATTTCACATTTTGGGGAGGGACTGAAGGTTTTGGGGTCTGTTAGTCAGAGTGACACGTTGGAAATCCCAAATCATTTCTGAAAAGCCTTTCAAAGTCAGTGCCTGCTTGAAGCAAGTCCTTTGCAAAGGCAGCTGCATGCAGCCATACACTTTAAAATACCCAGCATTTAGCTACTTACATTTTATTTCTGAAAAACCTGTGGCCCTGGAGGATGTGCTGTCCCTCCCTAGGCAGCGCACCCCAGGGTGCACAGGTTCCCAAGCAGGGACAGTCATCCAAACTATCACTGCCTTTGGATTGAATCCTTCCCTTTGCTGCCAACCCCCAGGATCGACGAGGACCACGACCGCTTCCCGCGGCTGCTGGCGGATGCCGAGTGCCGCCACTCCCGGTGCCTCAACCCCGAGGGGCAGCTGGACCACGGCCTCAACTCCGTCCCCATCACCCAGGAGATCCTGGTCCTGCGCAGGGAGCAGAGGGGCTGCCAGCAATCCTACAGGCTGGAGAAGAAGATGATCACCGTGGGCTGCACCTGCGTCACCCCCTTGGTGCAGCACCAGGCCTGAAGGGAGCTGGCGGCGCAAGAGCGAGGAGCCACAGGGAACCTCCGTGCATGGAAGGGGCCTGATCCGGCCTCCAAAAAGCTGAATCAAGCCACAGAAATTAGCTAGAATAATTTGAAATACTGAATATATTGAAAATTAGGTGTTTCAGTTAAAAAAATTTTAATGTTTTCCCCCAAAATCTTGTACTCCACAAATTCAGAATCCAGGCATCTCCATGCGCCGGGTTCAAAAGTAATGGGAATTTTACCCGTCCTTAGTTTACACTTCGAAATGTCTATTTATGTAAATCTATTTATGCTGGTGGAAAATATTATTATAATAATGTATTATGCTGATATAATTTTTTTTTAAGTATTAAGGTAACATTTATTTATCTTTGTGTAATAAAAATGTCAATGAAAAATTCTTTGGTATTCTCCTTTCTTTCTAAAGAAATGTTCCTGATAAAACAAGAAACCACTCAATCATGACCATAAAATAGATTTACGTGATGCTAAAGCCTCAAATTCTCTTGATAACATCTACCTCTGCAGCAGCAGAATGTAGAGCCAATGGTGTGTAGGGAAAACACCATTTTACCAATAGAGAAGCTAAGATACATGGAGGAAGATTATTTATAAAGTGGTATTTAAAGAGATTCACATTAAACACAGAGAAGCAAAAGAAAAAAAAAAAAAAATCTACTGGGAAATTACATAGTTGTCCACCTAATTATCTGATTGAAAAAGGGTTTGTAAAGGTGGGTTCAACACCATACTTTGAATACTTCTTTGGAGGGAAAGAAACTCCCTCCCCTAAGACAGAGAGTGCATTTCCACTGCCGAGCTTTAACTTCACTCCAACATTATCTGTGAATCTCAGCCCATTTTCCGTGGAGACACCACCTGGGGGAAGCTCACGAGAGTCAGGTGGGTGACTGAAGCAATTACCCACGTCTGGCTGATTGCAATCAGCGATTTTTCTCTGTGCTCATGCCCTTCCAACATGTTTTCAGCACCCCAAATGTGGAGCACCCTGACGCAGCGCTTTAGCTGCGGTTGGACGGGGCTTGCGTGGGTGGGTGTCTGGCACGGCGGGTGGGTTCATTTAAAGCACACTCGGGTTAAAAGTGCCCCAGTGAACATGTTACACGGTTCACAGGGCAAGGCTGGCTGCTGAAGATGTGGATGTTTTGTTTGCTGCTGTCTCGGGGAGGAGTGGCCCTGCTGAGGCACTGGCAAATGCAACAGCAAATGCAGAACTTGTAGAGAGACAGAGCTCAGGGCTGAGAGTCTCTAACAAGAGGGAAGGTCCTCTCAGGTGAAAGCATCTTCTCCAGATCCAGCTGTGGTCATTCCCAACTTTTGCTCCTGGGGATTACTCCCTCCAGCTGTTCCAGTGAGCCCAAACCCTCCCTAAGCTGCTCCAGGTGGGTCAGCCTGTAACCTAAACCCACAGCACAGCCACAGCATTCCCTGACCTGGCAGATAAACACTGCACCGAGGAAACATTGATTAACTCAGGCTGACCACAGTGCCTGCAATCACAGCAATGAACTCCTGTCCCACCTTTAGTTACCTTCAAACATTGATATAACTTTGCCTAAATATACGAATCTAGGAGTGTGTAGGATCCTAACTTAGCTCGTTTCTGACCTTATCTCCAGTTGTTCTTCCTTAAATTCTCCTGCAGGTCCTGAAGTTTAACCCTGCTGACCATCCCACAAGTATTAATTATGAAGGGACTTCAAAAAAACCACCCCCCAAAAAAAACCCTAAGCCAAAAAACATCAAGGAACACTCATCCTTCAAGGTTATCAAAGATTTATATAAATATCAGTCCAGGAAGATTGAAACAGAACTGACTTCCTTGTCGCATAGGTAATCTCCTAATGCCCTACCACTCCTAGAAGGAATTCTGTCAAATTGTCTGCAATTAGCCCAAGTAACAGTTAAAATCACAGAAAGTCCAACCCTTTCTTCCCTGGAAGCCATGTGCCACTAGCTGGAGTTGGCACATGTGTAGTGGGGACTGGAAAATGCTGAGAGAGCTATGCTGTGGTGGAAAAACTCAGAAGCAGGTCAGAAAGAGATGACATTGAAAAGCCAACAGCTTTCTGCCGACAGACTTCACAGATCAGCGTCATCATCATGGAATGGTTTGTCTTGGAAGGACCTTAAAGGTCATTTAGTTCCAACTCCGTTAGCCATGGGCAGGGACACCTTCCACCACCCCAGGTTGCTCCAAGCCCCATCCAGCCCAGCCTTAGTGAAGGTACACCAGTCTCCCTCTTACCAGCATGATTTTTGTTGAACCATCTACCAACCCAGCTAAATCTGAGCCTTAGGACAGAACCACTTTTTATTTATTTGGACAACTCTGTGCTCACACCTACAGGCTGCTTGGGTGTTCTACATGCTCCTGAAGAAGCATTTAATAGGTTAATTAATAAGCTGGATTCATAGGGTCAGATGACTGCTTTCTTTCCGACTGCAAGTTCTCTCCTAACTCCTGGCACCATGAGCCAAGGGATTTTCCTTCACTGATTTCCTTCCTTGCTGTGTTCAGTCGGAAAAGGTGCAGAATAATCCCAAACCAATGCATCCTGAGAAGGGTGACCTCATCAGTTTCCTGATTCTTCTACAGTCAATAATGATCACAGTGAGAGACCAAAGAGTGTAGAGCTCCTCTTTCACCCACACACAGCTCTTATCATATTGAGGTTCAACAGGTAAAGATTGTTCCTCCTTGTTTTCAAGAGTTTCGGTGCAAATTTCTGCTAATTTGATTCTCTTAAATGATATTGTCATTTGGAGGGAGGAGGGCGGAATTGCTGCAAAACCCTCTCCAACAGAAAAGTTTCCAGTCCAGCACTGCTCCCCATCTGAGTTTCATTTCAGTTTGCAAAATCTGAGCAGCAGTGTCTTGGCAACCCGTGGGTAAAACCCACCAGAGAGGGAATTGGATTTGAGATTGAGATTGGATTTTTGCAGATAATCCTGCTCATCATTGCCACTTATCAAAGCAATCTGGATAGAAACCAGATGCTTGTAAAAGGTGCTGCAGATTCAGCTGTAAGGAGGCCAAGAGCACAAGTTTCGGAAGTCTGAAACAAACAGCCACCCTCTAAAATTACAGGGTCAAGTTAGAGAGGAGATAAATCATCTCTATTCATTTACCAGAACTGGGAACCTTGATCATGATACAAATATATTGTGCTTACTAAGAATGCAGATAAAACAGAAACATGACAGTTTGTACTGATTTTACTCACTCATTGAAAGCTGTGCCCAGAAAACAGTATTTTGTCAGTCTATGAGCCCCAAAGAGCATCAAATATACTTTTAATATTTTGTCGAAGTTATAGAAAAAGGTACAAAAGCTGAGCCACTTTTCTGAAGGAAGGATAAATAAAGAGTTACACCAAAAGCAAGAAGGGATTTCTCTGAAGAGCTGAGGACCTGAACCTATCTAGCCCTGGAAATATGGGGAATAATTAGAAAATATGAAAAATGTTTTTAATCCTAGAATACCCTGAGTTGGAAGGGACCCACAAGGACCACTGAAGTCCAGCTCCTGGAACTCCTCTTTGTGAGCAGCAAAGGCAGAAAATGTTGTTTATGTCTTCTGCTGAGCTTGGCTCAGCTGCTGACAGCCAGCACCAGCACATGTCCCATCCCCACCAACAGCTCTGTCTCTGTCAAGTGGTACCAGACAATCACAGACATTTTAAGCAGGTTTGGGATATTTTTTTTGTCACTGCCTTGCAACAGTGCTGTGGAAAATGCAGAATCAGCCCACTCCTTCTTCTTGAGAACAAGGTTAAAAATAATATCAAAGAAGGAAAAAGGAGAAGGAGATGGAGAGAAAAGGAGATTGTAGTGTTATATGATGGTTTGGGTTGGACAGGACCTTAAAGATCATCCAGTTCCAACCCCCTGCCATGGGCAGGGACACCTTCCACTACCCCAGGCTGCTCCAAGCCCCATCCAACCTGGCCTTGAACACTTCCAGGGATGGAAGAGCCACACCTTCTCTGTGTCACTGCCTCACCACCCTCACAGGGAACGTCAAGGAAAGTCTCCTGTTTTGGAGGTGATGGTGACACAGGAGCAGGTTTCTGGTCTGGTCTCTCAGGCCATCTCCAGAACCTCCAGCTGATACAGAAACTCATCCCATATCATCTATACCCATCCTGTTAGCAACAACCCACAGATCCTCACAGGACTGACCAGAAAATTGCTCTTCCAGAGAATTTCTGGACTGATCAGAAAATTGTTCATTGCCTTAAAATTTTGCCTTTAATGTCAAACTCCCAATAAACCACATCAGCTTTCCAGCCATTAACCCTCTGGCTTACCAAACAGATAATTGTTGGAGTTTTTTTCAGCCTTTTAGCTTGCAAACTTTGCATTCTTTCCATATTTAATTTTGCAATGCTTTCCAAGCAATGATTTTTGTGGAAGAGGTTGCCATGGCCTTGCAGTCCCTTTTAACACTCCCCTGTGGTCAGGGGTCCAAAAAGGCCTGAGATACTTTCTGGCCAACGCATTCACAGGTCTGGGAGGAGGCATCTCCCAGTGCTGGAGTCACTGCTGTGCCCCCAGCCCATGGTGGTGCAGGGGGCTCTGCACTGTGCCCTATCCAACATCCCACGGGAGCTGCCACATCAGGATCAGCTGCCAGGACACACAGCCAAGGGGAGCAGTGAGCAAAAAACAAAGGTAGGAGGTTAGGGAGAGGAAATCAGAAGAGAAAAGGAGTAGGAAAGGCCGCAAGGCACAGATACCAACCTGTGACTGGAGGCTGCTTAGCCCAGCAGGTTACAAGAAGACACTTGTGGCACAGCTCCTACACCTCCAGCTGTGTCTTCTCCTCCTGGTAAAACAACCCAGTCCCTGGAGGTTGCTCCCCATTCAGAGCCAGAGAGGCCCAGCTGGGCACCCAGGGTCTGGGTCCACTGCTGCAAAGGGAACAAACCAAGCCAAGCCTTTAGCAAAGGCTGTGAATTGCACTTGCTCTCGGTGCTGATATGACTGTGCTGTTTATAAGAAGCATAAATTTTTTTGCCGCGTTCTGTGATTCATAGAATCACAGGGTGGTTCATGTTGGAAGGGACCTTAAAGATCATCTAGCTCCAACCCCCAAATTAATAGATTGCTGGGAGCAAAAACCAGCACCCAAAAAATAACCAGGCTTGTATTTACAAGCTGCTGCACTCTAAGAACGATGCCATTAGGAGGAAACAAACTCCACGTACAAGCAATGCAGCAGTGCTTTGTGAGAGGTGTGTGGTTTGCAGCTGAGAGCTCTGCCTGCAAAACCTCATGACCCATGGGTGAGTCTTCCTTAATTAGCCATCTACGTATTTTCCTAATTAGCTACTTCATTATCCATCCAGTTAGGATCGCTCTTAGGGTAAGCTGGGGGGTGTTCAGGAGCATCAGCACGGGATGATGCCATGAACCCAGTGTCAAAGTAATTATGACTTGAGAGGAGAGATGCAGGGCAGTTTTCTCCCTGAGAAACAAGTGAGGGCAGCCCCAGAGGGCAGGTTTGTGGAGAGAAGTAGGTCAGGAGTAAGAAGTGGTTGCGATTTCCTGGTCAGCGGTTGCTGGAGGAGGAGAGCAGGAGACGCCTCCCTGGGCTGGCTCTGCACCACATGAAGAGCTCCGTGGTCATAACGAAACAGCTGCTGCCACAAATGGGTGCAGATGCTCGTAACTGGATGAGAAGGACACCCATGGATTGTTGAAGTGGCTCCCAGTGACCCCCGGGGCACAGAACACACGTGACTCAACGAAAAGCACCAGAGGAGTCATCACAGAATCACAGAACCGTGGGATGTTTTGGGTTGGAAGGGACCTCAAAGACCCCCTCAAGGATCTCATTCCACCCCCTGCCATGGGCAGGGACACCTTCCACTGTCCCAGGTGGCCCAAAACCCCATCCAGCCTGGCATTGATTCATTTAGACCAAACAACTCGCCTGGCCCACCCTGGGGAGGAAACTCGGAGTCTACCAGTGCTAGGTGGATCTAATTTAGAGTGGTTTCTCTGCAGTCAAAATGAAATATGAAAATGTTTGCACAGGTTTGTCCTGATTTAAACGAAAAAGGAAACACAGACTGAAAACCTCCCCCAGCAGAAACCAAAGTCAGAGGTCTGAGAGCCTGGCTCAGCTCTGGATGGAAGAGGAGCAATGTCCAAAAAAAAAAAAAAAAAAAAAAAGCAACATTGCAGCAATTTGATAAAAGAATAGGCAGTTATAGAATCATGGAATATCCTCAGGGACACAACAGGATCATCCAGCCCAGCTCCTGAACAGTGAGCTGTGCCAGGCTGTGCTCCTTCCCTCCTTCCGCAGCTCAGGGAGGGAAAGAAGAATTCCTCATTTCCTAAGGCAGGACACCTCAGCTCAGCAGGAAACCACTCCCTGCAGGTACAATTCCTGGTTCCTTGATGTGAGGGGTCCTCATCCACCACTTTAATCCCTGCACCTGTGGATTACCTGGCTGAGGAGCAGTAGATGAAGCAATCTGACATCTCCCTGCATTCCTGCTCAGCCAGTCATTCACCTGGGGGAGGAGGAGGCTGTTTATAAGGATGAAAGCTTGCCTGGAAGAGGATAGGACAGACCTTTCCCAGTTCTAATGAACCATCCCAAATTCTGGTTGCAGCCCTGGAGTGTGACATCTCCTGTCTCTTTTCCCACCATCCCTAGAGACCGTCCCAGAGGTCTGAAAAACCTCATTCCATTGCCACCACTGCCTGCAGAACCTCCCTTCACTTCCTTTCAGCCTCTTCTTTGCATCTTTTCATCCTTTTAGGCTGCAAGTTCTCTTCTGCTGCCTCTTACTCATCTCACTGCACAGGAAAATGCCCAATCTGTGGTGAAATCTCGCAGTGTTACTGCAGCACAAACCCCATTCTCTGTTTCTGTTGTCATCCTGAGCTACCATGAAAAAAACATTTTTTTAAAATAAAATATGATTTTTATTCAGCAGATAAGTTATTGAATAAATACAGATTAAATTTATCTTTTTTTATACTCTGAGCACACACAGAGTCATAAATACAGCCATAAATAGAAGACATAAATAGAAATATAGATATCTGTTGGTTCTTTGCCATTTCAGCATTCAACAGGTGGAATCAATTACCTCCCAAAATGTTTTGCAATAAATCAATTGCAGCAGTGACATAAACCCAGACTGGTGACAACCAGGCCTGGTGGCACCAATGTCTTACTGACACCAGTAATATCCCAGTGAGCAGGGATGGCCAGAGAAGGGAAATGGGATAGGGATGAAGAAGGGAGGTGATGAAGATGAGAAGGTGCAGGATGAGGAAATTTTTGTGGCAGCGCCGGTGGGCATGTATCCAATTAGGACAATTTGCTGCCAAGGACAACTTGGGAACTATAATTATTCTGATTCACCAAACTGATGTAAACCACAATAAAAAATATTTTTTTAAAAAGCACTGCTTGGGGGCCACAAACAAAACTCTTCCTCTCCCCTCCATCACCCCCTACCACATCCTAAAATCCATAAACAAACAGCAGCGGGGATCATGACTTTCAGGAGGGAATTTGCTCACATTCGGAAGGGGAATTTCCTGGATTCCTGGGATGCCAGGCGGGATTTCACCAGAGGGGATTTATTATTTTATGGGAAACGCTTCCTCCCCCCAAACGTTCCCTGCCCTTAGTGCCGCCCCTAGGAGTGGTGCTGGACGACGGGGGTGACGCAGGTGCAGCCCACGGTGATGAGCCTCTTCTCCAGGCGGTAGGAGGGGAGGCAGCCGCGCTGCTCCCGCCGCAGCACCAGGATCTCCTGCCTGATGGGCACCGAGTTGAGGCTGCGGTCCTCCTGCCCCTGGGGGCCGGCACAGCCCGACAGGCGGCACCGGGCCTCGGCGATCACCCGCGGGAAGCGGTCGGGATCCTCGTCCAGCCTGCGGGTGGGGACACAGAACTCATTTACGCGCTCTGCCATCGCGGTTTGGCAGGATCTGCTTGTTTATGTCCCCATCGTCCTGCCTGCCCGTGCGTTCTTACCGTGGGACACAAAGGGATTCCCCTTTACCCTCAGCGTTCTCACAGTGATTTCCTAGAAATGGAATCGGCGTTGGGAGGGGATACAGCAATATTGGGTGCTGTATTAAATGTAGCATATTGGATGCTGTGTTTTACAGCAATATTGAATTCATTGCAATATTTTACAGCAGTAATGAATGCTGTGTAAAATGTAGCATATTGGATGCTGTGTTTTACAGCAATATTGAATTCATTGCAATATTTTACAGCAGTAATGAATGCTGTGTAAAATGTAGCATATTGGATGCTGTGTTTTACAGCAATATTGAATGTATTGCAATATTTTACAGAAATATTGAATGCCGTATCATTTTTTAGGGGCTGGTGAATGGAGTGGAGCTGGGTGAACTCACAACTGGCCTATCAGTTTTTGTTTGGTTTTAATTTCAGCCTTTGGGTGTTTCTTTCTGTCAGGAAAATGTGAAATGTCAACGTACTCACATCATTTTTTTTCCTAGAGGGATAATTAATTTCATCATTATTTCAACCCCGTGCAGCACTACAGGCTTGGGGCAGAGGGGTTAGAAAGCTGCTCAGAGGAGCTGGGGAAGGGTCTGGAGCACCAGGAGCAGCTGAGGGAGCTGGGAAAGGGGCTCAGCCTGGAGAAAAGGAGACTCGGGGTCTTCTGGCTTGGCACAACTCCCTGACAGGAGGGGCAGACAGGGAGAGCTCTGCTCCCAGGGAACAAGGGACAGGAGAAAAGGGCCTAAAGCTGCTCCAGGGGAGGTTTAGATTGGATATTAAGAAAAATTTCTTTCTTGGAAGGGTTGTTAAGGTCTGGCACAGCTGCCCAGGGAGGTGGTGGAATCACCATCCCTGGAGGGCTTTAAAAGCCACGTGGATGTGGCCCTTGGGGACATGGGTCAGTGGTGAGAGGACGGTTGGACTCAAAGACCTCAGAGGGTTTTTCCAACCTAGATGATTCTGTGACTGATAAAGACTGACAAGATGATTAGAAACCATTCCAGTGGTACCCCCTTGCACTGCAAACAGTTTCTCTTGAAGAAATCTCACCCAACATCACAACATCAGGGTGTGTCAAAAAGGGTTTGCAATATTCATTGGACTCTGGGCATACGCTGAGAATGAACCACAGTCACCACAAAAAAAGCCACCTGTGACACAGCCCTCACAATTCAGAGAAAAACTGAGCAGTTACCTGTAATCCCAAGGAGCGAGAGACCTGTTCCTGACATCGTGGACCATCCCAAAGGCGCGATCTGAGTTGCCGATCCGGATGTCAACTTTCACTGTTGTGGGGAATTTGGGATCCCTTTGGTTCAGGCAACCTTCCCTCAGCCTCGCAGAGGCACCAGCCTTCCTGTGGGGTGAGCTCCTCACAGTGAGGGCTAAAACCAGCACCAGAACCAGTGATCTGAGCTGGGAGAGAGAAAGGTGTCGTTAGTTCTGCCCAGTCGGGAAGGAAGAGCACAAAGAGCCAAGTCTTGGTTAGACTGGACCATCACTGGACCATCTTCATACTTCTGTTTGTGTGAGATGGGCCAAGATGAGCAAAGAGCAAAATGATGTTAATAAAACTCATCATAACTGGAGCTAAATTCTGATTTAAATTCTGGTTCATAGTTGATTCTGCACTAAGAAGGGCATCTCTCCAAGAAGCTATGAGGATCCTACTCTGCAGTCACACAGCACCATCTTTTTCATCTAAATATTGGGGTAAGGGCTCAGCTGACCCTGTGCCTAAGCTTAAAACTTTGCCCAGCCATGGCTTTCTCAGGACAGTAAAAACTGGCCACCCACAGCCATCTGCTGGAAATGCCCCTTTTCCCAAGAAAATCTGGGATTCTTGGGCCCTTTCCAGTCGGCAGAGTTTTAGTAAGTAATAGAATCATGAAATACCCCAAACTGAAAGGGAACTACAAGGATCATTAAGTCCAGTTCCTAAAAAGAAGACAAAATAAATGCAGGGCTTTTAAGAAAATCACAGGAGCTGACAGTGCTGCAAATGCTACCCAGGTTGAAATTCAAATGCATAGGTATGCACAGTGAAATTTCAGCAATTCCGATAACATGTTGTCCTCAGAAAGGGCTCTGCCAATCCCACATCAGCAGTGCTGATGAGTAAGAGAGAAATAAATCTGGGTAGTCCACTACACCCTTGTCACTCAATCACCAAGCGGCTGGATCAGACACACCCAGCATCCCAGTCAGCTCCCAGCAAGACCAAAAGGGTTTTCTGCACAGATCAGGGGATCTGCACTCTGCTTTCTCTCTTGCAGCAAATATATCTTACCCTTTGTTTTAAATATAAGTACTTACCCCAGCAGAGATGGTGAAAGCCATGGTAGCCTCCCTGCTGTTCTGGGTGGATGTTAGGGTGACAGGACAAGAGAATTCTCCTTCTCTGAGACCCTTTCAACCCTGCTTGTGTCTCCAAGCCAGTTGTGCTCTCCATTTTATAGCAAAGCTGTGGCACTACCACCTTTTCCATTGCAGCACAGCTGGCTTACCTGACCCGAGGTTAGGAGCTGATGTTGCAATTTTTAGCCCACTTCCTCCCATCTACCTCCAAAAAACGGAAGATACTACTGCCAGCATCCCAAATCAGCCAATACCATTTATTCAGGCAGATCAAGAGATAAGGAAAGAAAAATAAAAAAAAAAAAACAAAACAAAAAAAACCCAAAAAAAAAAAAAAAAAAAAAAACCAAAAAAAAAACTGTGGAGGCAGGTTTTTTTGCTTGGTTTTTTTTTTTTTTTCACTCCTTCCCACCCCCCTCTTTCTAAAAATAGTCTTTCTTCACCGCAAACACATGTGGATGCACTTCCACGTGCCTCAAACTAACCCAACAGCAGAGATCAGCAAGCTGCAAAGTCAGGCACGCAACAGGGGTTTCAAAATGAGGGCAGGACATGGTACTTCACCATTTAAACTCCCTACAACTGCACAATCCACACCCCACCTCGTCTTAGGGATCCCTGCGTCCTGCAGGGACTGGGCAGGGGAAGAATATCTGCCACAGGGAATTCCTGCTGGGGGATATCAGGGCACCAGGAGCTGGGATGCCTTCCCCACTGTGGTGACACGTTGTGGAGATTTCACCAGAGGGATTTTTTTTTATGGGTAATACTTCCTCTTCCCAGTGTTGCCTGCCCTAATGGTTGCTCCTAGGACTGGACTAGGACTTCTGAAAACTCATACATGCCCTGTACGGGCCCTGACCACCTTCACTGGCCTTGACCACCACCACAAAGGAGCCCCATTCTGGCTCAGCTTTGACTCCCAGTCCCTGCCTGAGCTGTGCTGTTGGAACACTGGTCTCCTGTCCTTTCTCTGGCCCTGTAAACTGGGTGGACCTTGGAGCAGCATTTATACTGGATGGGTTCCTTGGACATACATGGTGGCAAATGGAGCTGGGGAAAGGGCTGGAGCACCAGGAGGAGCCCAGATTTATGAAATAATCTGGAGCTAGTCCATCTTGGTATTTTAGCACTCCCACACACACAGTTTCTTACTGATGCATCTTTATCCTTTCCTTTGCACACTTTGCTCCTGTACATCCCATAAATCTTGCACAATCCCAAAACGCTCTAATAGAAGTCCCATGGCCCTGTAGCCAGCAAGGTGGTGTGAGGAAAGCCTCTCCTGAATTGTCTGGTGGGACTTGGGTTGACCATCGTCCTTGAACAGCCCTGAAAGAGCTGGGTCAGAAGCTGCATTTGAATTCCTCCACCTGGTCCTGCTCCTTTGTGTTCATGGAAGCTTTAATCCCTCTCAATCACACAATCCTCACTTAATAATTAACAGGAGCGGGAGGCATGAAAATAGAAGTGGAAACAGGATTCTGCATCCTGTGATGCAGAAAGGAGCAGCCACCAACTGGAAAGACAAGTGCATGTGGTGTTTCCCTGGAGCACCAGCAGGTCTCTTTGGCAATAAAAGTTATTTTTATGGCAGAAAAAAACCCCACATAACAACTTTATGGAGCTTATTTGTGGACTAAAGTGTAGGACTCTTCACACAAGTTCACCTCCTGTCATCCAGGAAATCAACAGATTCATGACATTTTCAGTCCTACACAAAAAAAAAAAAAAAAAAATCAGAAACCTCTTACAAGTTCATAGAACTTTCCAAGGAGAAGGGACTAATAGCCCCTGCTCTGTCACCTCTCCTGAATCACACCAGCAGAAATCTCCATGGACTGATGCTTTACATCACTGCAGGATGTTGTCATGACTTTGTGGTCTCGTTCAACCCACAGTTCAGAGCCCAGCCACTCTCCTCCTGTACATCTGTCACATTTCAGGTTACCAAGTCCACCTGAGGCAACTCCAGTGCTGTGACACACGTTCCTATTCTGACTGTCCCATATATTCACCAGCGCATCTATTGAGATGCGACACAGAGTGCAGAAGAGCAAGAGAGGGTAGAATTACCAGAACTTCACTTTTTTTAGCCCAGAACTTGACCTCCTTTTTTTCCCCCTGAGCGCTCACCGTGAAAGGAAAGGGCACTGCCATGAAAATGGGCTGGATTGTGCAGGAAAGGGGTTGAGTGGAAATGGTTACGTGCGGTGAAGCAATGACGTTACTGCGCCAAATACCGCGTTATGAACCCCCACCACCAATTTCCACTCCTTTCCACTCCTTCAGCAGCTTGTAACTTCAGCAGGGATTCCCTCTTTGACCCAGAATTTCCTACAGCTGAACCTGTCTTGAGTTGAAGTTCGCTAAAAAAAAATTTAATCAAAAAGAGGCCACCAAACATGAATCATCGCGAGGGAGGAAAAATACTTTTATTCACAGAATGGCTCTGGTGGGAAGGGACATTAAAGATCATAAAGTTCCAATCCTCTGCCATGGGCAGGGGCACCTTCCACAAGCCCAGGTTGCTCCAAACCCTGGCTTTGGATGCTACCAGGGATGGGGCAGCCACAGCTTCTCTGGGCAACCTGTGCCAGGGCCTCACCACCCTCACAGGGAAGATTTTTTCCCCTTATATGTAGGAACATAAAGTTACCTCAAAAAGCTTTTCCCTCTCACACATCAAGGGCTTGGAGCAGGGATGGGGACTTGGAGATAAAAGATTATTTAATTCCACTTACAAAAACTCTTCTACTCTTGTGTTCCTATAAGGAAACAGCACTGTCTGCACTTCAGGGTATGTTACACACTTAGGTTCAGGTTTTCGTGGATCGTAGAATCACAGAATAGTAGAGGTGGGAAAGAACCTTAAAGACCACCCAGTCCCACCCCCTGCCACGGGCCAGGGACACCTTCCATTATCCTAGGTGCTCAGAGGCCCTTCCACAGCCTGCAGTTAAAGGCTGAAATTGCAGCCTCTGAAATTTCCTGGTGACAGGGTGACATACAAATTTCAGCTGCAACACAGGACACGGTTTTTACTTCCAGCAGCATGCTCCTGCCTCTCCAGCCACCTTTGGCAGTTTTTCCCCTCATCAACAAAGACCACTCTCCCAATTGCAAAGGATGTACTTGAGGTGGCCACCAGCACACCGGGAATGTGGTCACCCACAGCCTACAGCCCCGGGCTGTAATCTGATTATTTCAGATTACAGCCTACCCTGGGGCTCCTCCTGCTGTNCAGGATAGGGAAATAATCAGATTTCTCTACCCTGGGGCTCCTCCTGCTGTCCTCTCACGGGAAATTCAGCATTAGCGGCTCCCCAGCTGTAAGGGCAGGGAAAACACAAAATCACAGTTACGGAATGGACAGGGACACCTTCCACTACCCCAGGTTGCTCCAAGCCCTGTCCAACCTGGCCTTGGACACTTCCAGGGATTCAAGGGCCTCACCACCCTCACAGGAAAGAATTTCTTCCCACTATCCCATCCATCCCTGCCCTCAGGCAGTGGAAAGCCATTCCCTTTGTCCTGTCCCTCCATGCCTTGTCCCAAGTCCCTCTCCAGCTCTCTTGGAGTCCCTTTAGGCACTGGAAGGGGCTCTTCAAGTCTCTCCAGAGCCTTCTCCAGGCTGAACAATCCCAGCTCTCCCATCCCATCTCCAGAGAAGAGGATTTGTGTTTAACTTTCACCAGTCTTTGCAGTTTTGAGCCAGACCTTGCCTGAAGGTCCAAGGTTGCTCTGTACCAGCACAATACACCCACCCAGAGACCTTTAGGAGGCTGCAAACATGCAAAATCCCCTCCAACCCTGCTGTCATGGCTGTGCTGGAGGAGCTCACCAGGCAGCTGAAGTCCTTCCACAGCAGCACAAATCCCACCTGTGTAACTGCAGCTGTATCCCCACAAGTGGGAATTCTACATCCCCCTAGACAGCCAGTCATGGGGTGAACAGTATAGATGTTTTTATAACCCAAATAAAGATTTATGGCACCCAGAGACAAGGCAGCAGGAGCTGTGCAAGTGTCTGGAGAGGGGCAGTGACAACAGCAAACCTGTTCAGGGGCTTCTCCAAAGCTCAATCTCACCAGGACAAAAGAAGAAATTTAAGGAAAACCCAAACGTTCAGCAGCTCTGGACCATAAGCAGCCAGAACTGGTCTGATTGTGTGTTCAGCTTTTCTTGAAAGTTTGTCCTCACCAGGACATGATCCCAGGCTAAAGGCAGGAGCAGGAGGAGAGGGAATCCATCCATGCCAGGGACCTGTTCCCTGGGCAGCTCTGAGGCCTTCCAAGGTCCTTCCCTGGGGGCAAAACCCCCATCAGGGGTGTGAAATCTGGAAATCCAAGCTGACCCATGGGCAGTGGAACAGGTCAGACTACACCCTGGCCCTCCATTGCCAAGAATCATCCTCCACAAGATGGGTGGGAAGGGCAGAACCAACAGGACAGGCTTGAGGCACCCTTCCCTGTCAGACAAGCAGATCTAGGCTATATAACAGGGGCAAAATGGAAAAAAAAAAAGGGGAAAATAAAAGCTTCACTAACAGTGGAGCTCTCATATTGCTTCCCATCACCACTACTGAATGCTGCATTCCTAAATCCAGATTTTTTTATTTAAAAGCTGGAACTCTTTAAGACCAAAGCTAAAAACAATACATTAAAAACACTGACAATTTGCTCCTAGGTTTTTCCTTTCGTCTCCTTGCAGAAACCTCTTCCCAAATACTCCACTTTGAAGACAGCAACATCTTCCAGAGCTCCTGGCTCTTACTTTTTGGTGCCAGCAATGCACAGCAAGGAAGCGCAGAGAGACTTGAGCCCCCCAAAATCCAGTTCAGCTACACGAAGCATTTGAATACGAAGAGTCTCCAGGCTGAGAGTCCACGAAAAACTTAGGCTCCTACACCCAGAGGGGCTCAGATTAAGAAGATGATGTCATCAGACACCATGACCTGGTTGTCATCCTGCATGTGAGCCAGGGCCATCTTCACCTCGGCGGCCGAGAAGGGCTCGGGGTTGTCGCGGTTGATGGATTCCATCACGGTCTTCAGGCCCACGGACTGGGCGTGGGAAGCTTTGAACACCTCCAGGAGAGCAGCCTTGAACGCCTTCATCCTGGGCAGGGGAGAGGGAATCATCCATAAATCCTTCCCTCTGTTCCCAGCCCAGGATGCCTCAGCTCTTCCCCATTCCAGCAGCAGCACAAACCAGAGCCGGGAGCATCACAGATGCACCTCGAGCCTGGGACAACAGCCTGGAGCCACTGGGGGAGGTGGACACACAGGGACAGCCCCCACTCACCTTGGCTCAGCCAACTCCAGCTTCTTCCCTTCACCGGCTCCTGAGGCTTCGGGCGTTTTCGGAGGGTGTGCCTGAACTGGAGCAGAAGGAAGAGTTACCTTCACCCTGTGCCTGGTGATCAAGCACCCAGAGGGCAGAAGTACTGGGGTCAGGAAGGGGGGTGATGACAAACTGCCTCCCAATACTGTTATTTATGCTGTGATTTGGAGGTGAATGAAAAAAAAAATTAATCAGCAACAGAATCACAAAATGGTTTGGGTGGGAAGGGACCTTAAAGATCATCCAGTTCCAACCCCTGCCATGGACAGGGACACCTTCCACTATCCCAAGTTGCTCCAAGGCCCATCCAACCTGGCCTTGGACACCTCCAGGAATCCAGAGGCAGCCACAGCTTCTTTGGAAACCTGTGCCAGGTCCTCACCACCCTCACAGACAAGAATTCCTTCCTAACATCCCATCTAGCCTTGCCACGTATGGATTTGTGGCTCTGAATGGTACTGTACAGCCAGGAACCATAGGTAACAGCAGCATTGCTCTTCCCAGGCTGTGCAGACCCAGCAGCACCCTCAAAGAGCCAGGTGCCACCAAACCCAGGGACTCACCCTGTGGCATCTCCTCCTCAGCGTCACTGAAGTCGTACGGGTCGTAGGAGCCCTCCTCGCCTTCCGTGCGCGCCTTCTTCCTCCTGGGAGGGGGAAGGAGAGGTCACCCCAGGGTCTGGGTTGGAAGGGACCTTAAGGATCATCCTGTTCCACCCCCAGCCATGGGCAGGGACACCTTCCACTGTCCCAGGTTGCTCCAAACCCCATCCAGCCTGGCCTTGGACACTTCCAGGGATCCAGGGGCAGCCACAGCTCCTGTGCCAGTTCCTTATCCATGAAATTATGATGTACCTCTACTACAAATAGGGTGGGACAAACCACCTGGCTGAGCAAAACATGGATAATCTCCCCAAGGCCTGTGGCAACCCCAGAAGAGGCTGGTGCCCTTTGTACCATGTGCCTCCCACTCCTTTGCTGTGCTCCTACCTCCTTGTCCTGCGCTCCTCCTTGTCCTGCGACTCCTGATCTTCCTCTTTCTCAGTCTCTGAGTCATCCTCCACCGGCTTCCTGCGCTTTTTCTCCTTCTCCAGCACCTGCGTGGCAAAGGCAGGATGGACTCAGACCTCATTTTCACTCCAGCTGCTTTTAGGGACCAACCCTAAGCACCCAAAATCCCAAAGTGGCTGCCTGATCCCACACTGTGTCCAGGAAAGTTCACACCAGCAGCCCAGGGTGCTCAGCTTGCATCAAGTCCAGCCTTTCCAATGACAATCTCAGGATCCCCTGGGAACAGAGGGACGCCTTCCCCCTACCTTTTTGAAGTAGGCAAACTGCACCAGCTCCAGAGCTGCCTCAGCATCCTGCATATCCACAGTCTTGTTCATCCTGGCCTTGGCGTGGGCCGTGGAGAGGCGGATCAGGGTCTCCAGGGTCCGGGCTGTGATGGGGGAGGTCTGGGGGCACAGAGAGAGGTGTCCGTGTGACCCTCACCGAGAAGTGTCACATCCAAGCTGGAAAACACCCATAAGAAGAGAGGCCTGTGCCTCAGCTTCCCTCCTGCTGGCCCAAGAGGGAGCTGCTCCCGGGGCTCACCCTGGCCACGTCCGAGTTCATCTGGCTCTGGCTGCGCAGGCGGGAATACTCCTCGGCGATGTAGCTCGCCGCCTCCTCCGTCAGCACGGGCTTGATCATCTTTGCGACGTGGATGTACTTCCTCATGAACTCCATGCTGACCACCTTCTCCCTGCGGGAATGCACGTACACCCACATTATCCACAGAGGGCATGGGCTTCCCATCCATTCATACCCCTTCAGGGGCACCCAGGTGTGTAGGGAATTCAGCTCCAGATGTTCCCCACCTGCCTGGCACAAGAGATCAAGCAAGGCTCCCTTAGCATCCTACCCATGGATCAGCTGGAGCATCACTGGCACTGTCTGGATCCTCAGGCCAAACCCAGGAACCTGCTGCAGTGCATCCTCACATCCAAGCAAATGTTTCCAAATAAGGAAAAGGGTTTCAGTTTCACCTCAAGACGTTTAAGGAAGAAAAACTGGAATCTTCCATGCCTTTCTTACAGTGTTTGGTTCACTGCCAAGGCAAAGGCACCTGTTGGTGTCTGTAGCTGTTCTTCAGAAATGTAGCTGGCTTCTATTGGGCAGCAAGCCAAAAGCCCTCCTGAAACATTAAGTACTTAAGAAGGAGCACAGAGGTGCTCAGGGCTTTTTGGGGTGTCTTGGCCAGGTGTAAGGATTTCCCTGCACCTGCACACGGCTTCTGTTTTGTTTTTGTATTGTTTGTTACTTTCTCATTTATTAAAACCTTTTGATTTTCAAAGCACACCTGAACAGCCGTCTCACAATTATTCTAAGCCATTCTGAGAACTGCTGGAAACCCTCAGAGTGCGTTGAACCCTCGTGGAGCTAAAACCACCTGGCTTGGCGAGAAATTCAGTATGAACCCAGTGCTGGACACCCTCAGGGAGCTCCAGGGGATGCAGGACTCACTTGCGGCGGTTGGGCCCGTGCAGGAGGTCATCGTGTTTCTCATAGACCTGCAGCTCCTGCTCCTCCTCCTGCACAAAGTCAGGGTCATCCGTAGCCAGCATGTCCACAGCACTGCCCAGGGGCATGGCTGGAAAAAGGGGAATGTACAGAGAACAGGATTTTACCCCCTGGAGCAATAGTCCCCAGAAACATCGCCCAAGAGCTGCCACCACGGGGTGACACCTGGGTGAGGAGGGACTCACCATCCCCATCCTGCTCGTTGGGGTTGCGGTAGCGGTGCATGCGCAGCACGTGGTCCGAGATCTCCCTGTCCTGCTCGGGGTCCATCTGGTCCAGCACGATGAAGAGCAGGTCAAAACGGGAGAGCAGCGAGTCCTGCAGGCCGATGTTCTCCATGGGCGTCTTGTACTGGTCATACTGGGGAAGGACAACATGGGGGGTTACAGGAGACCCTCAGGTGTGGGCCTGGTGTTTGTGGGTCTGAGAGATTTTAGCCTGCTAGCAGCTGCTCTTTCCCAAGGAAAAATTTCTCAAAAAAGCTTCTTCTCAAAACAATCTTGGCAAACAACTATCCTTTCTCAAAACAATCTTCCTCCGGGTGGTGTTTTGCTGTTTCTCCAGTTTAACCAGTGGGATTAGAGAGATGTTGTTCCTATTCACCAATCATGTTAAGTCTGTATGGGAACATCTTATAAAAGGTAGTAAGAATTAGACAATAAAGCCTTTTTTTCTGTGCTCTTTGCCTTCTGAAATATTTGCAGTCTCTCATCTTTCTTTCGTGTCCTCCGACGACACTCAGGGGCCAGTCCTGGCTGCCAGGGAGGTTGGCTTGCCTCCTTGAGCAAGGCCTGAAAGGATGGATGCATGGATGGATGCATGGATGGATGTCCTGGCAGTTGGACACCACACCAAACCCAGCCTGCTAAAGGAGTACAGCCCTTTATCCCGACCCTGCAAGGCTCTTACTCCCAAGGAAAACAAGTATTTTTTCAATCCCTGATCAGTTACCAAGACTGAGGGTCATGAGGGTCCACGGGGCTGTTCCAACACCCAGCCAGAACCAAAACAGGATGAGAAACACCGGGAGCTCCTCTCTCCTCTAGGAAAGCCACGACCACAACAGACACCAAACCAACAAGTTCTTTGCTGCGCCACCCATCCGAGTCACTGGTTTGGGGGATCTTTTGGAATTCACCAGCTGCCTCCTCCCAGCACCCTCCCTTCCCCAGGGAAGGGTAAGAGCAGCACTCACCCGGCCGTAGACGGGGTTGGCAGCAGCCAGGACGCTGCAGCGGGAGTTGAGGCGGGCCTGGATGCCGGCCTTGGCGATGGTGACCCGTCCCTGCTCCATCACCTCGTGGATGGCCGTGCGGTCGATGTCGGACATCTTGTCGAACTCGTCGATGCACACCACGCCCCGGTCGGCCAGCACCATGGCTCCCGCCTCCAGGCGCCGCTCCCCTGGGATGGGACGGGGGAAAACAGGGTCAAACACCACCCACTGGCCCTACACATCTCCTGCCCTGCCATACTCATCACCCCTGGGATGAGGGTGAACCTCAAGGAGCAGCAGCATCCTTGCGGGTTGTCCCCGACACAACTCTACAGCAGAGAGAATGCTTCAGGTAAGGATGAGGGTTAGCCTTCCCACGAGGAAGGCTGCTGCTAGCCCTCAGATGTGGGACCAAGTGGAAGAGGAGTAAAGAAAACCACCACCTGAGAGAGGTGGAGAAAATACCCCAAAACACAGGATCCCATGATCCCGAATGATCATTACCATAAAGCTCCTGGTGGAGCAAGTCCTGCAAGTGTCACTGCAGAACGAACACCACAAAATCACTAAATTGGAAGAGACCTCCCAGATCATTGAGATCAGCAGCCTTTGGATGTCACAGATTTCCTGCCAGGAGTAAAGAGTCATCACCCCAAAGCTCCTCACCTGTCTCCTGGTCTGTGGTGACAGCAGCAGTGAGACCAACACCAGAGGAGCCCCTGCCAGTGGTGGGGATGGCCCGGGGTGCTGTGCTCAGCACGTACCTCAGCAGCTGGGATTTGGCCACAGAAGGGTCTCCTGGGATGGAGAATGGCACATTTAGGAATAACTCATCCCCTGGATACCAACTGCACCACCACCCTGTGGTTTGGGGGTGTTCAGGGCAGGGGCAGGTGGAGGGGAAAGGGGACAGAAGGGTTTTGTTCAGACTTCATTAAAGTAAGGTAAGCAGATGATCTTCCCACTATCATAAATAATCCCATGGGAGGAAATAGAGAAGATGGAGATAAGAGACTTGAGGTGATGTGGATGGGACAAGAGGCAATGAGGACAATTCAGACTATAGGAAACCCCAATGAGACAGCAGAAACAAAAAAACTTGTCCATGCGGAAACAATGGGATAATGGTTCACAGAGGTCATGGGGTCCCCTAGAACCATGGAATGGTTTGGGTTGGAAAGGACCAAAAGGTCACCTCGTTCCAACCCCCTGCAATGGGCCAGGACACCTTCCACTATCCCAGGTTGCTCCAAGCCCTGTCCAACCTGGCCTTGGACACTTCCAGGTATTCAGGCACAGCCACAGCTTCTCTGGGCACCCTGTGTCTTGCCCATCCAGGCCCTTGTCCCAAGTCCCTCTCCAGCTCTCCTGGAGCCCCTTTAGGCACTGGAAGGGGCTCCAACGTGTCCCTGGAGACTTCTCCAGGCTGAACAACCCCAGATCTCCCAGCCTGGCTCCAAGCCGGGGGGGGGGTCCAATCCTTGCACTCCTTTCCACGGTTTCCTCTGCACTCACTCCAGCAGGTCCACATCTTTCCTGTGCTGATGACTCCACATCTGGACACATCTCCATCCCTGGATATGTTCAAAACTAACTCGACAAGTCCCAAAGGAACCTGACCTACCAGTGACACAGGCTCAGCCCTGCGCACATCCCTGGACCAGAAACCTCCAGATGTCCTTTCCAACCCCAGTTACTCCACAAAACTAAAATCCAGAATCCTTCACCTCACCCCCAACGACACCACCCAAGGGTGCCTCTGCCCAGCCCTCCCAGACCTATCAGCAAGATGTTGATGTCTCCTCGGATGCGGCTCCCGTTCTCCAGGATCTTCTCCACCCCTCCCAGCAGCATGCAGAGAATGGCCTTCTTGATGTACTCGTGCCCATGGATGCTGGGAGCCAGGGATCTGGCCAGCTGGTCAAAGATATCCTAAGGCAAAAGAGGCAGAGCATGGCCCATGACGTGGGCTGGAGTAAGCAAGAACAAGCAATACTTCAAAAGACCATTTCAGCCCAAATTTCAGCCCATTCCTATCACAGAGCCACATGGATGAAAATTATTTGGAAAGGAGAAGATTGTTGGCCAGAGTTTTCTTTCACGGTGGGATTTATCTGAAGTCCAGCACCATCCACTGTCTCCTAAAAAAGCACTGGAAACTGAGAGCAAGGCTTGCTCCTCTGTGCTACAAAGGAAAGCTCTGAGCATGAGAGGCTGGAGCAGAATCCCATTATCTCAGTCTGGGACAAGAAAAGAGGTGCTTCTCCTGCAGAGAAAATTCCCTGGAAACCTGCTGGTAGGGTCAAGACGCAGCAGAGCTGCCAGCAGGAAGGATGCTCGGCAAGCAGTACAGAAACAGCAAGAAAAACAACAGGGCCTCATCACAGTCTAAGCAGAAAATTCAAAGGAAATGAGTTAGAAAATCCAACAACCTGCTAAGTGGGTTGAAGAGTTACTTGCAACCCAACAAGAACCTCCTTAGGTACATGCCAAGCTGAAACTTCATGCCTGGACACAAGACTTGGATACCTTGGAGCGGCTCTTGCTGAACCTCTTGATCTTGGCCACGTCTGAAGCAGAGTAGAGAGGTCGGACGTCTTTGCTCATCTGCTTCACGTGGCAGGCAATGAGGATGGTCCTGGAGAAGGGACACAGCTGTGGTCAGCACTGCAAACCCCACAGAGACACAGCAGAAGCTTCCACAGGGCCACCACTTGCTCTAGGAAACACTGGAAGGGGCTGGGAAGCTTTGACAGCTGTATCACCCTTGATCTAACTGTGATGGACCAAAGTGGAGCATTTTTTAAAAGCATCCAAACCTTTCTGGCACACCTGGAAGTCACAGCTGTGCATTGTGAAGGAAGACCTCACCACAGTCTACAGTTTCCTCTCGAGGGGAAGTGGAGAAGTGGCACCAATCTCTCTCTGGTGACCAGTGACAGGTCCTGAGGGAACTGCTAGACCTGGGTCGGGGGAGGTTTGGGCTAGTTATCAAGGAAAGGTTCCTCCCCCAGAGGGTTTTGGGGCACTAAACAGGTTCCCCAGGGAATAGGCATAGCCCAAAGGCTGCCAGAGCTCCAGGAGAGTTTGGACAAGACTCTCAGGGCTGCACAGAGTGGCATTGCTGGGATGTCCTGTGCAGGGCCAGGAATTGGACTCGATGATCCTTGCGGGTCCTTTCCAACTCAGCACATCTGGTAAATAGGATCAAGGTGCAAACCACTTCCAAGAGATTTAAGCCACTGTTTGACCCAACCCTGATGGCCACCTGCCAAATCCCACCTTCCAGAGACCCAGCCAAGCAGGGTGAGAGGGCTGAATCCCAAGAAGACCCACCTGAAAGTGCCCGAAGTGTAGCCCCCTTTCTTCCCCGGCAGGCAGCGGTACGTCCCCACCACCTGGACGCGGTCCCCAGGCTTCACCCTGTCCACCAGGTCATCGTCCAGAACCACATCCACCGAGCGTGGCAGCTGCCCCGCAGGGGCCTTCTCAGGCATCTCCTGGATGGTGATGGTCTGGTGGTCCTTGTAGACTGAGAGGCCAAACTCTGTCTCCAGCGGGTTGTTCTCTTCGTCCTAAAGCAGGAACCCAAATTAAAAGCTGAGCACCGTTTTTCAGGAGAGCAGGGAGGAGAGGTGGGGCCAGCTGAGCAGGGGGAGCACAGGCTGCAACACCCGACCTGCACAAGGCTGCTGGAAAGCAGCTTGAGTGCTGTGTGCAGTTCTGGGTGTCTCAGTTTAGGATGGACATTGAGTGCTGTGTCCAGTTCTGGGCCCCTCAGTTTGGGAAGGACATTGTGTGCTGTGTGCAGTTCTGGGTGTCTCAGTTTAGGAAGGACATTGAGTGCTGTGTGCAGTTCTGGCCCCTCAGTTTAGGAAGGATGTTGAGACACTTCCAGAGGAGGCCACGAGGCTGGTGAGGGGCTTGGAACACAAACCCTGTGAGGAACGACTGAGGGAGCTGGGGGTGTTTAGCCTGGAGAAAAGGATTCTCAGAGGTGACCTTATCACTCTCTACAATTTCCTCAAAGGTGGTGGTAGTCAGGTGGGGGTCTGTCTCTTTCTCCAGGCAGCAACTGACAGAACGAGAGGACACAGTCTCAAGCTGCATCAAGGGAAATATAGGTTGGATATTAGGAAACAGTTTTTTACTGACAGAGTAATGAAGTACTGGAATGGTCTGGGGAGGTGGTGGAGTCACCATCCCTGGATGTGTTTATAAAAAGACTGGATGTGGCACTCAGTGCCATGGTTTAGTTGAGGTGTTAGGGCATGGGTTGGACACAATGATCTTGAAGGTCTCTTCCAACCTACACATTCTGTGATTCTGTGAATTCTGTGAAAAGGTTTTTCAGCAGGACTGGAGGCTGGGGCTCACCAGCTCCACACTTAAGCTGGCACATTCTCCCAGAGGAACCTGCTGCTGCTTCACCTCACCTTTGTAGGGTAGATGGAGCTGGATGGGAAAGCATCCAGGGAGGTCATGTCTGTGTATCGGCGCTCAATGGTTTTCTTGGTAGCTGGGCAATAATGGACACTCCGGACGACTTTGGGACGCACCAGAGAGCCTGGGGTTGGAAAAGAGAGGATTTAGGAGCTGAGATGTCCCACCCCTCTGTCAGCAGACAGCCCCCAAAAGGGTCTCCAACACTAAAATTACTTGGGTCACATCTCCCTGTCAAACATGGATAGGATTTGCTGATTTTGAAGACCACCCCAACACTCAAGACCTTCAGCCAAGCTCCCTGTTCCCCGGCCCAGGTAGACAGGACACAGAATCATGGAATGGTTTGGGTTGGAAAGAACATTAAAGATTACCCAGTTCCACTCCCTGCCACAAGAAGGGACACCTGCCACTACCCCAGGTCACTCCAGGCCCTGTCCAAAGTGGCCTTGGACATGTCCAGGGATGGAAGCTTCTCTGGGCAACCACCTCACCACCCTCACAGGGAACAATTCCTCCCCAATATCCCATCTAACCCTATCCTCTTTCAGTGTAAAGCCATTCCCCCTTGTCCTGTCCCTCCAGACCCTTGTCCCAAGTCCCTCTCCACACCACAGCTCCTGGAGGGCTCCAGCTCCTCCTCCACAGCAAACCCCTGGTCCCTCCACACCCACAGCCCCTGGGTGTCCCCCAGTCTCACACTTTGTCACGATGCCCTCCACGCAGACGATGCAGCTGAGGAAACAGGCCGTCAGTGTCCGTGGGGACACGTGCTTGGAGCCAAAGCTGCCCTCCAGCCCGATGTAGAAGTCCTCGTACTGCTTGGCATAGGTGGCGTCGACGGAGGCGACAAAATCCTTCAGGGCGCGCTGGAAGGCGATCAGCTCCTCGAAGGCGTTGCTCAGGAGCCTGCAGCACAGGGAGGTGACAAAGCAGATGGGTCAACCCCTTCCTCCTCAACACTTTTCCCACACCCTTCCTTGCTCCATAAGTTTACTCCAGGAGCAGGAGGTGAAAAAAACCAAAGTCCATGGCAGCTCTGTGTGAGGTGCACTGGCACCGACAGCCAGGAGGAGAACAACTCCAAGCATATCTAAAAAACCTCACATGACCCTTGCCAGACTGGCAAGGCTGGTCTAAAATATCCCCAAGCATCCTCAAAAAGGCTGAGAGAAGTGGGGTTGTTCAGCCTGGAGAAGACCTTAGAGCCCCTTCTAGTGCCTAAAGGGGCTCTAAGACAGCTGGACAGGGACTTGGGATGAGGGATGGAGGGAGAGGCTAAGGGGAAGGATAAGCTTCATGCTGGCAGAGGAAAGGGTTAGGTGGGATACTGGGAATTGTTCCCTGTGAGGGTAAGAAGGCCCTGGCTTTCACCAGAGGACAAGGTTTGGCGCTTTCTTGTGGCAAATCACCTGCAGAACCAGGGCTGGACCTTTGAAACCCCTGTCAGGCCCAGTGCCCCACACCCACCTGCTGGCTCTCTTCTCGTTCTTGCGCCGCAGGTCGTTGATGTTGACAATGAGCCGATACTGGTTGTCACTGATCATGTCCCGGACCTTGCCCTGGTAAATTCCTTGGTCTTCCTGCAAATGGGAGTGGGGGAAAGACACCCAAAAAGCAACTCACTTTGCATGTCCACCTGCGTGAAAAATCCCCCAGGAGTTCATTCCTGCAGAGCTGGATCCCCTTTATCCCACCGGCTAAGCAGGAAGGGGCAACAGAAGGACCAGGTGCCCCCTAACCCTTGCTGGGAATGGGGGAACAGAGACCAGGATCTCCCAAACCCCTGGGGTACATGGCGGGGATGATCAGGTGGATTGGGGGGGACGGACGGACACAGGGACCAGGTGTTCGCGAACTTCGGGAGCAGACATGGGTCAGGGGCCCACAGGGATAAGATGGTCCCCAATGCCCGAGGATACAGAGGGGAGGGGACATGGGGACACGGATCAGGTATTGCCCAACCCCGGGGGACACGGAGGGGACACAGCACCCGCGCCTCCCAGCTCGTCTCACCTCATCGTCCAGGAAATCGAGGTAATCGCGCTGCGCCTCCCTCAGCTCCGCATCCTCCAGCCCGCCCGCCGGCGCCGCCATTCTGCCGGCCGCCCTGGGACGGATCCCTCCGCTGCTGCTGCCGCTCCTGCTGCTGCCGGGGAAGGCGGTGAGAGCCGAGGGGAGCCGGGCTGGGTCTGCGATCCGATCAGAGGCCCGCGATCCGATCAGGGCCCGCGATCCGATCAGAGCACCGGTCCGCCCCCGCCGCGCTCCCGTTTCGCGCCAAACGCGGCTCCTTTCCCGCCACCGCGCGGGAAACCCGCCCTCGGCCCGCCCCTCGGCGCAGCTGATTGGTCGGCAGAGCCCAGTGCCGGCCAATGGGACTGCGATACAGTGATGGACGGGAAGCTCAGCCTATCAAAATGAAGGGGCGGTTCAGGGGGCGGGGCCGGGGTACCGGAGATGGGATTTGATCCCGATTCCGGCTCTTGGAAGTCACCGAGGGGCTGAAAATGCCGCTTTAAGGGGAAAAAAATATATTTTAAAAAGCAAACACGAAAGCAACAAAAACACCCAGGTAGAATCCCAAACCAAGAAAAACCCAACAAAAGCTAATTAAAAAATAATTTAGGGTTTCGGTTTTTGTATTGTATTCTGGGGAGCCCCGTTTCCGGGCGTTTTCACCCCGTACGGGCTGGGTGGGCGTTGCTTTTTCCTTTGACGTGGTGTGACTCCACCGCCCCGGTGTGAGTCCAGCAGTTTGGGGGTGAACACACAAAATCAGCACGTCCCGTGGTATTTGGAATGGAAAAGGCGATTTTGGATGGGTCTTGGAATCATAGAATGGTTTGGGTTGGAAGGGACCTTAAAGCTCATCTCATTCCAATCCCCTGCCCTGGGCAGGGACACCTTCCACTATCTTAGGTTGCTCCAAGCCCTGTCCAACTTGGTCTTGGACACTTCCAGGGATCCAGGGGCAGCCACAGCTTCTCTGGGCACCCTGTGCCAGGGCCTCACCACCCTCACAGGGAAGGATTTTCCCCCCAATATTCCACCTTACCCTGCCCTCTGGCAACTTTAAAAAACACTCCCCCTTGTCCTATCACTATCTGCTTGTGTAAAAACTCCCTCTTTTTCCAAACCTCCTCTACGTCCTAAGAGGCTGTTGTAGGCAGCAATCAAAAGGTGCCGCTGCCTACAGGGAAATCTGCTGCTCCCCCTTAAAAAAAAAAAAAAATCATTGTGGTATCCCTTAAAAATCTTTATGTAAACTCTGTTTCAAAATAGAAAAAGAATAAAAAGCATGACAAAACTATTTTGATCAGCAAGGCATGCCGGGCACACAAACTTGGCCATGTTTGTGGATATTGTAGCTCACAGCAGTTTTTTCCAGGGTAATCCTGGCAATAAATATTCACCCCGGGGTCTGCTGGGCTGTGCAAATGCTGAGGCAGAGAATTCCTGCTGCCTGATCTCTCCAGAAGGAGCAGCTGCGATTCGTGTTTCGGAAGAGGAGCAGGAAACAGCCTTTGCCCCGTTTCCCATTTTCTGTTTGTGTGCCCGGATCAGATCACTCACTGGAAATGCCTGGTAACTCTGTGACCAGTTGGGGATACGTGCAGCCCAAGTCCTGGATATTTGTCCTGCTCCTCAGAGATTTTTTTCACATTGCTCCGTGTCAAAGTGAAAGTTCAGAGTTTCCTTTTTAGGCCTTTTAGCTCTCCTCTGGAATAATTTGATGCAGTATTCAGTTTGGCAGGCTGGCAGAAATAAAGGATCTTATGCTGTGTTGCTGTTTTCTTCCTTTCTCCCTTTTCTTTTCCTTTTTCTTTTCATTTCTTTGCTTTTTCCTATCCTTTTTTTTTTTTTTTTTCCTCCCTTTAATCTTCTAGGTTGCCCTGAATAGTCTCCCTGCTTCTGCACACTCAGCATTTCCCTCCAGCTGCTCCTCAAATCCATCCCTTCCCTCTGATTTGATGGACATTTCTTGTTTTCATGAGTGGAGAAAGGACAAAGAATGAACAGAAAAAACCTTTGGTGTGCCCCTGACACTTCTATTTATATTTTATATTTTATATTTTATATTTTATATTTTATATTTTATATTTTATATTTTATATTTTATATTTTATATTTTATATTTTATATTTTATATTACATTTTATATTTTACATTTTATATTTTATATTTTATATTTTATATTTTATATGTGTGTTATATTTATATGTGCATTATATTTATATTTGTATTTGTATTTATTTTTATATTTATGTGTACCTTTTTTTTTAAGTGGGCACATCATCCACAGAGGATCTAAACTGGCTGAAGGAATCCATGCAAGTCCCCAAAGGAAATCTGATTTATCCCATATAAATTGCCAGAAACCAATGCAGGATCTCACCTCTGAGATGCTTTTTCTCCCTCTGCAGCAGGCAGAATATTAAATCCAGCAACGGACAGTCTGCATGCTCCACTGCAGATAAAATATGGGTGGGAAAATAAAATATGGGTGCAAAGCACCCGGTGAGTACAACACAGAGCGGGTACCAGGGTGGGATTCAGGCACATCTACGTGGATTGCACAAGACCTCACCCACATTTGGGTGATCAAAACAAATCCCAGCCCACGAGAGGTTGTGGATGGCTTCGGTTTTCCTCCTGCCAGGAGCTGGCAGGGCCCCACCGCTCCTGGCTGCAAGGTAACAGGAGTTAGGGATAAAAATAGCCACTGTTGTTATTCATGACAGAGCCCTATAGCAACTGCTGCGTGCCTGAATAATTCATCGGAGCAGGGCAGGCCGAGGAGGACAGAGGGATGGAGAGAGGTGGAGAAGGCTGGGAAGAAGGCAGAAGCCTTCCCTGCCTTTTGAGACTCCCCAGGATTGTGCCCGATGTATCCCTGGCTTCACCTCCCTGCCGCATCGTTCTGGAGGTCACGGGGTGAAAAGGCAGGACAAACTCTCAGGGACATTGAGCACTTCCTATGCACTGGAAAAAAACAGGAATTAAGCACTTAGCACACAGAGGGCCACGTCTGCAGGGCTTGAAGAGAAGCAGAAGGATCAAGGGTGGATGCAGGAGCAATTTCCATGGGTGAATTGCACACGAGGGATGCTGGCCAGAGTTCTCTGACAGCACTCAGCGTGGATTTTCTCTTCCCTTCCTCACACCCCTGTGTGTCAGCATCCACCTGCACTTGGTTTCTGAGGTTTAAGGGGCCCCTGTGATCCTTCTAAGATTCTGGGATGTTGTGGGGCTTTGTTGTTGTTGCTGTTAGTTTAGTAGGGTTTTTTTTTGTTGGTTCTTTTTTCCTCTTAGTTCAACTAAATGTCCATTTTCAAGCCACAGTTCAATTATCAAGTTGCCATCCATTCACTTTCCTGGCTGCTGAGTAGCCTTGCCTCACCCATGAAGGGCAGGGGAGGGGCTTGTGGCTCATTCACAGCTCCAAAAATGGGGGGAAATACCCCAAATTCGATGGAGTGTCACCTGATCATCAAGCAACACATGGGAGTGGACGTTTCAAATCTATTTGCAATAAAACAGAAGGATAATAACATGGAATACAATGCTTGGAATGGGAAAAAAAGTCACTTTTTAGAACTGAAATTATGTGGAGAAGTGAGACCACCTATGAGATGGCTTTATCAGGGTAAATTTTATGCTTCCCGAGGGATTAAAGGGATTTATATTTACTGGGCTCTCCTGAAGCTGCAGTTGCAGCAGCTGACCCCTAACCAGGGGGTGAATTCACTCTCACAAGCAGAGTGTTGTCCTGACTCTCATCACAAATAATGTAATGCTGAAGGAGCTCTTCTCAATCCTCTCTCCTGACCTCTTCCCTAATATAGGCTGGAGAATTTCACCTCATCACATCTTCACCCAGCTCAGGCATTTCTGACATAATTTTCTTGAACTATTTGCTATTCCCCCACACCCTGGTAAATCTTTAAACGGTTCTAGCTCTCGTTTTTTTTCCTAGTTGTGGAGAAGAAGAACATGGAAAACTACTATCAGGGTGTATAAATGGAATTTCTTTAATGAAAGGCACGGGGAGCTGCTGATATCTCACCAGGAGAGCACAGGAAAGTGGGTAAGGAGTTAAAGCTCTGACCTTCAGCGTGTTTGGATGGGCTGTAACCACCTTCTTTCTTCCCAGAGAAGGAGCCCAGAGCATATGGATTTGTTTTTCCTCCCAGATGCCTCTAGCATGGCCCTATCACAGTGATGGGAACATAAAATCTTGTTGTGGTCCTGCTACTCCAGATCCCACGGGGATTCCTCCTGTTTTCCTGCTGTGCAGGAGGAAAATAGAGCAATTAATAGGAAACCAAAACAAACCCACACAGGCCGTGCCTGCAGGCAAAAGGAAAACTGAATTCCAAATGAAACCAGAGGAGTGGCTGAATCAACAACAAAGCTCCGGAATGGGGCAACCCAACCACATTTGCAGGGAAGTCCAGAGGGCCCAGAGCTGAGGTTTGGTGTTGCTATTTTGGTCTCCTCATCTGCTCTCATGACTTCTGGTTGTTACTAAAGGCAGTTACAGCTGGTTCCCTTTTTTTAATTTTTTTTCCTATTCTCTCATTTTCTCCAGCCTCAAGCCTGGAAATCACCCATCTGTATGCAAAACACCTCTGCTTGTTCCTCAGAATCTCTGGGAGCTGCTTTTGGCCCGGGGGCAGGATCCACTGGTCACTTCAGCAAGTGATGTCCAGCTTCAGAATCACAGAATCACAGAACTGTTTGGGCTGGAAGGGACCTAAAAGAACATCCAGTTCCACCCTCTGCCAAGGGCAGGGGCATCTTCCACTCTCCCCAGGTTGCTCCAAATCCCACCCAGCCTGGCCCTGGATACTTCCAGGGAAGTGTACATCGCCCTTATTATAAAAAATTTATTCCAAGTATTTTATCTAACCCTGCCCTTTTTCACCCATTCCCCCTTGTCATGTCACTCCACTCCTTGTTCCAAGTCCCTCTCCAGCTCTCCTGGAGCCCCTTTAGGCACTGAAACGGGCTGTGAGGATCCTGGATCCTTCTCCAGGTGACCACCCCCAGCTCTCCCAGCCTGGCTCCAGAGCAGAGGGGCTCCAGCCCTCATAGCATTTCTGTGGATTCCTCTGGACTCTCTCCAGCAGCTCCACGTCCTTCTGCTGTTGGAGTCCAGGGCTGGAGGCAGCTCTGCAGGTGGGGTCTCACCTGAGCAGGGCGGAGGGGCAGAATCCCCCCCTCCCCTGCTGCCCACGCTGGGGGATCAGCTCAGGACTTGGGGGGTTTCAGGGATGGGTCATGTCCAGCTCTCACTCACCAGCACCCCCAAATCCTTCTCCCCTGGGTGAATCTGGATCTGTTCCCCGCCCTAATGGGAAGCTGGGAAGCTGGGAAGCTGCAGCGCTCCGTGTAAGGCACATTAGTAACCCCATCAGACTGTCACAATGGGCTGTCACTGCTGCGGGCAAACCACGGGGAGGCAGGAAGGTCCCGACCCCAGCTTGCTACACAATCCTTGTGCAACACGTGGGGAACAGCTGACGGTGCTAAAATTAAATTATCAAATGCTCCTTTCTGATTGCAGAGGTTGAACTTGGTAACCCAGAGGTTTTATGGATTTTCTTTTTTTTTTCTGAATTATTGGTTAAATAAAGCCTTAGTGTTCTAATGCGTTCTTAGTGTTCTAATTCTGCAGGATTTTTATTTAAACCTTGTCAAACAGATGATGAGCATCAATCCTTGCCCAGTGGGAAGGAGTTCCATAAGGGCACAGACAGAGCAAAAAAAATTCTTTTACCCAACTGCAATAACAATAAGTCAATATTCTTTATTAGAGGCAAATACAGGGAAAAGGTAACTCATCCTGCTTTCTGGATTACATTTGGTGCAAAGCTGCTCCATTGCTCCTCAGCAGCAGTGTGGACATGGTGTGTGTGGATGCTTCTTGGTGGAGGGAGACCCTGACCCACAAAAGATCTTTTATTGAGTAATAACTCTAAGCACCTAAAAATAACAGGGCAACCTTTTGCATGTCCCTTCCAAAGTCCCTTCCAACCCAAACAATTCTATGATGCATACTTGGGTGGGGAATTAAGGCATTCAGAACATGTTTGAGGGCACAAAGAGCGTTTGGATTCTATCAGATGACTGTAGAGGGTAGGGAGAGCCCAGCCTGGTACAACCCAGTCTTAACTCTGGGACTAATCTGGGCAAACACGACCACACCTGGGTTTTGACTTGGAGGGAGCTGGGTGATTCATTTCAGGGTTTAAAATGCCAGTGGCAACAGGGACTGCAGCAGGGTCTGAGATGAACTACAGAGTGAGGCTTGGTACAACTCACCTGAGAGCCAGTGATCAAAGAGATCTCACTGTGCAGCATCCACCAGGCTTGGGGTGCAAAACAGGCTGTCAGCACCCACCCAGGAGAGCAGTTATCCCGCACAGAGCTGCCCTTTGCCCTTCCCATGGCTGCCCTGGGGCATGCCTTGAAGTTAAATGAGGTAAAAAACCTTTCACTGGAGTAAGATAGGGGCAGGTGACCCAGCAGCATTGCAATGCCCACGTTGCAGCAGGGATGTCACCTCCCACCATCCCCATCTGCCTGGGTTGTACTTCATGTCCCACCTCCTATGCCCTCTGTCACCCATTTCCCCTTGTCCTGTCCCTCCATCCCTTGTCCCAAGTCCCTCTCCAGCTCTCCTGGAGCCCCTTTAGGCACTGGAAGGGGCTCTGAGATCTCCCTGGAGTGTTTTCTTGTCCAGGTGAGCACCCCCAGCTCTCCCAGCCGGGCTCCAGAGCAGAGGGGCTCCAGCCCTTGGAGCATCTCTGTGGCCTCCTCTGGAATTGCTCCAGCAGCTCCACATCCCTCTGATGTTGGGGGTCCCAGATCTGGAGGCAGCTTGGCAGGTGGGGTCTCACCAGGATGAAGCAGAGGGGCAGAACTCCCTCCCAGTTTGAGGAATGGAGGAGGATGATGGTGCAGTATTACAGGTCTTTCAGGAGATGTCTTAGAGGGACAGAAAATGAGTGCAAGATGTCACTGAGGGGGTTGGTAGCTGCCAGTTGTATCCCATCCACATCCCTGAGTACGATGACAGAGAAGAATTGAGGTTACTTCCCACCTTCTTCCCCCTGGATGTTTTCCCTCCTTGCTTTGGGGACACTGGCCCTCCTGCAGGCTGTGAGATTTGTACTGGGATGTGCCAAACCTTCACTCAGGCCGCAGAGATCTTATCAGAGCCACAGAGTCGCATTCCTGGGCTGCCTCTCTGTGGATCCTCTCCCTGGAGAACAAGCAGTCCTTTCTGTTTCCCTCATAAACCCATCAGAAAACAGCAGTTCTGACAGGCTGGAGCAGCAAAACCCGCATGAACCAGCTGAGGCAGAGTCTGGAGAGGGCAAACTCTGTACTCATAAATTAACCTGCTCCTGGGGTCACGGTGACTCTACAGCTGAACCCACCACTGTGGCTTTGGCACAGCTCTGCCCAGGATGCATCAGCCTCTCCCAGACATTTCCCAGGCACAGCTCAGGAGCCCAGAGGCTGTTCCTGAAAGGCCATTTGGGTGCAAATACCTGTTTTCCGGAGCCCAAAGATTTTGGTGCTGGCAGTTGGCTCGAGGCCATACTGCCTTTAGCCTGGAAATCTTGAGGAAAATCATCTTCTCCTTCACATTTGCATGTCCACAGCACCGAAATTAGGGGGTTCCCCCCACTCCATGGAAGTCATCTGGTCCAGCCCCCTTGCTCATTTAGAGCCACACAGCGCAGGTTGCCCAGGTCCATGTCCAGAGGGATTTTAAATATCTCAAAGGATGGAGGCATCTCTTGCTGGGTAACCTGTGCCAGTTCTTGGCCACCCTCTCAGTGAAAAAGCATTTCCTGGTGTTCAGAGGAACCTCCTGTGCTTCAGTGGGTGCCCATAGCCCCTGGTCCTGTGATTTTTACTTTAAATGTAGAATTTCCATCTCTGAGAGTGATCTCCGGGGCTGAACCAGGTGACCTCCGGAGGTCCCTGCCCACCCCCAGCCACCTTGCAGTGACTTGTAAATCCTATGAGGAGAGGCTGAGGGAGCTGGAGGGCTCCTCCTGAAGAAAAGGAGGCTCAGGGGGGACCTTTTGGCTCCTCCTGGCACAACTCCCTGACGGGAGGGGACAGCCAGGGGAGGGTCGGGCTCTGCTCCCAGGGAACAGGGACAGGACAAGGGGACAGAACCTCAAGCTGTGGCCAGAGGAGGTTCAGGTTGGACATGAGGCAGAACTTCTTCATGGAAAGGGTGGTCAGGCATTGGAAGGGGCTGCCCAGGAGGTGCCAGAGTCCCCATCCCTGGAGATGTCCAAGGAACAGGACGTGGCACTCAGCGCTCTGGGCTGGGCACCGATCACAGGTTGGGCTCGATGACCTCGGAGATCTCTCCCGACCTGAACGGTTCTGTGAACCTGTGACTTTACACCCCTCTCCCGGATGTGTTACCGGGCCCTCCTCCGCACCCACAGTGGGTGACGGAATCTGGGTGGTGCGGCGGGTTTGAGCCGCGCTTTGTCCGGCCGGGCTGGGCTGAGCTGAGCTGGGCTGGGCCGGGCTCGGTCCGNNNCGGGGCTCCCGGAGGCGGCGGCCCCGGGACTCGGCAGCGGGACAGGGGAGGAGGGAGCGGACACCGAGGGGACACTGAGAGGGGACACTGAGAGCGGACACTGAGAGCGGACACTGAGAGCGGCAAGTGCGGCACGGGAGAGCCGTCATTGAGTGCGGGAGGTGAGTGCGGCCACGGAGTGCGGGAGGTGAGTGTAGACATGGAGTGCGGGAGGTGGAGAGCAGGCACTGAGAGCGGACACTGCGGGCGGTGAGTGCGGGCGATCCCCTCCCCGTAGTCCCCTGGTCTCCCCTCGGGACACCCAGCCGAGGGTCCCCAGCGAGCTCCCGGTGCGCTCCGGGCACCCCGCGCGGGTACCGCCGCTCCTGCATCCCCGCCGTGTCGGGAGCATCCTTCCCTGCGGGGAAAGCGGGATGCCGGAATGGGTGCGGGGGGTGGTCGGTGTGCGGTGCCTGGAGCTTGCAGACACCCCTGGGATGCGGGGGGATGCGGGATCTTTCCCTCTGTGCCACGCACAGTTGCGGTTCATCAAGCTGGGGTTGGTCCAGTGGTCAGGTGGGTGCTAGGAGAGAGCTTAAGGAGGGGAGGGATGAGCAGGGAGACACGGATTTTGCCTTAAATCCCCCCGCTACCGGTATCTCAAGGGCTTCCTGAAGGAGAGAGGTGGGCAGTGGTTTTCCTCCGTGTTTGTTTGAAATGGCTGTGGGCGGATTTTCCTTGAATGACTTTGACACCCGGGGAGCTCTGGAGGCCACGGGAAGGAGATGCATAGTTCAGCCGTGAGCTGGGAGAAGAACCAGCTCCCGGTGTTTGCCTTGGAGCTGCCGCCTGTTCCTTTTGCAGACACAAGCTGGGGCGCGTCTCCAAAGGGTCACCGAAGGGTTGTTCCCTGCTGATCTTCTCCAGGACGCTTCGGGGTCATGTCCCCCCTATGTCCCCTCTGGATTTTTTCCTGGCTGAAAACACCACAAGCATCTCACTTTTTTTTTTTTCTTTTCTTTTCTTTTTTTTTTGGGGGGGTGGAGGGGGGGGATGCTGTGGGATTGTGGTCTTAAAGAGTGTTCTGGTTTTCTTCAACACAAATATATAGATATATGAACTCAGGTAAACATTTAACAGTCGTTTGTTTGGTGTCAAACCAGTTCCTCTCTGGCGTGAGCAGGGTTGGGTATGGAGCATCCCAGTAGCTGTGCCTAGGTGGCTTTGACTGGGGCGCACAGGTTTTTACTGGGAGGGAGAGGTGCACTTGTGGGATGCTGTGGGATTGTGGCTTCAGGGCTGGGAAATGATTTACATATCAGTAGTTAGAGGATTTTTGGGTGGAATGAGGCTTGGAGCAACCTGTTCTAGTGGAAGGTGTCCCTGCCCATGGCAGGGGGGTTGGAACAAGATGAGCTTTAAGGTCCTTTCCAACCCAAAACATTTTAGGATTCTAGGATGGCTTGCTGCGTATTAGGATGAGGAGGAGTGTAATGCTGCCCTGGCAGCAGCAGTTGAAAAAGAGCAAAGTTATGGAAAGATAATGAAAAATGATGACTCCAGCAGGTCTGAAGTCTGTTTTTGCCCTCTGCCAGGGCAGGGAGGGGACAGGCAGCCATGAATTCTGAACTCTGAATTCTAGCAGCAGACTATGCTCCTGCCTTGGGATGCTGTGGTGATACCTGCTGCAAACAATTCCTAGAAACCCACTCAAGGCTCACCAGGCCAAACCACACAGTTGCACATTTCCTCCCACACAGCTGGGGAAGCTGTGGGTTAACAGCCCTGCACCCTGCAGGATTTTCTGTTTCCTGGGCATTAATTGCTTTTATTTGTTTACGCTGAAGCTGCAGCTGCAGCCTGTGGCCAAGCAGAGGGCTGTGTCCCTGTGGATGCAGGGAGGGATGGCAGGGAGGGATGGCCGTGCCAGCAAGGCTGGGAACAAGGGAGGTGCCACCACTGGGTCATGTGGGTGAGCTTGCTGCTACTTGCACATCTTGAGTCAGGCACCAGCTTAATTTTTTATCTGCCAGTTTATGGGGTGACCCTTGCTCAGGGGTCAGTGGCTCTTTCATCGCATAAACAATTAATCATTAGCAAATTCCAGAAGAATAAATAGCCAGGGAGGCTGCTGGAGGCTGCAGCTGTACAGATGCCATACCTTATAAGCTCCATCCATCTCAGAATCATGGAATGGTTTGGGTTGGAAGGGACGTTAAAGATGATCCAGTTCCAACTCCCTGCCACGGGCAGAGACACCTTCTACTATCCCAGGTTTCTCCAAGCCCCATCCACCTGGGCCTTGGACACTTCCAGGTAGTAGGGGGAAGCTTGCTTCCAGCTCCTTCCCACCCTCCAAACACCACCAAATCCTTGGGATTGGGTAGTGTTCTAAGCAAGGGAATGCAGCACAGCCTTCATCCTCTTTGTGAAGGGAATCTGCCATCAGGCTCTTCCTTGGAGCTTTGTAGCCTCCAGGAAGGGCATCACTATTTCACTGCAAACCTAGAACCTGGCTGGGAGAGGCCATGGGGTTAAATGGGACGAGGTCCTGGATGGGGACAAAGACTTCTAGTGCAGGGGAGAGGAGAGCTCATAGCTCCAGGGGCTTAGGAGCACAGGGCTGCAGTCTCTCTCTGGCAGAACCTCCTCTCTGCCCGCAGCAGCCGCAGGGCTCTGCAAGATTTATATACATTTTTTTTGAGTGACCAAAGCACTAAAATCCACAGCCTTAAAAAAAAATTACGTTGTTGTGCGAGAGGCTTTTGTGGAGGACAGCAAAGCTGAGCAGCCTCAGCCCAGAGGTTCTTTTGGGGATGGTTTGAACCCACAAACAGCACACGGCCAGTCTGGTTTGGTTGCTCTGCCCGCAGGCAGATGGTTCCAGGGTTGTCCCATCAGTAGATGGATCTGAGCAGGGAGGGATTGGCTGGCTGTTGGAGGTCTCCCTGTGCTAACTGGAGTTCCCAGTTCTAGATCTGCACTGAAGGAAGATTAGTGCTGAAGGAAATTTAGGAGGTGAAAGTGGGATCGCCGCTGTGACAAATCCGGGCTCCTTTTTCAGTCAGTGCAGGGAGAAAACCCACACACACTTTGCTGGCACAATTCCAGTTTCAGTCCATCAGTGATCCCTGCATGGCTGAATACAGCAGGCAGGGACTGGTGGGGTGGCAGGACCAAAACCATGCCCAGGAGTGTGCTGACACTTGAGTAACCTGATGGTTATAGTTTGGGACCGTGTCCCAGTCTGGTTTGATTCCTGGTGTACTCATCCAGGGATTTCACAGCCACCTGAAATCCAGCCCCAAAGCATCAGTTTCTGTGTTGGTTGTGTGTGGGAAAATAAAGTGGTGAGCTGATCAGGAAAGCACAAACAGCAAAAGACTAGTGAGATCAGGAAGAAAAGCTGCAGAATATTACCTCACCCTTGAGGAAACTTTGAAACAGGGGGAGTGGATTTCCCAGAGGAGGGAATTCTCAGACAGGGTCTGTGAGTAGAATTAGTGAATATTAATTCACCACCTGGTGCTGCAGGTGGGTTTTTTTTGTTTTTTTTTTTTCAGGAATTATTGGCTGTGTTATCAGCAGCATCACCAAACTAACCCAGTCAGGCATGAGGAAACTGCAGCTGTGCTATCACAGCAAACCAGAACTGTGCCATTCCCTAACGTGGTTTGGGAGAGAGAGCACAGTCCAGGAGTTGTTCCTGGCTGACAGTTTGTGTGTGTGTGGCCACCCATTTGAGGGGTGCAGCAGCACAGGAATGGCCAAGCCAGCCCAGCTGATCTCTGAGAACCTGATGTTATGAAAATCAACCCCCTCCCCTTGCACGTGATGCTTGGACTCTCACAATAAAGCCGCCAGCCTTATCCAACCTTTGGTTTCCTAACTTTGGGGTTCCATTCCCGTGCTTTATTCTCCCAAACACCACAGGCCCTCGGGGGTGCCCCCCTTTTTTGGGATGCTTTGCTGCAGGGACGTGGCGTTTGCCAGCAGCTTTGTTTTGCTCTGAGCCCTCCGAGCACAGCGTTCCCTGCGCTGGCTCCGCTGCTCTCATCCCCTGGCCCCATCCCAAAGCGCAGGCAACGCTGAGCCCATGTCAAGAGGCACTTGCTGCTCAGCACGGCTGAGCTGGCTGCTGGCCCAGCTCCCTTCCAGGCCAGGAATTGCAGGGGAGCTGACACTGCCATGGCTTCCGTGGGGGATCCTGCCACCTCCCTCTGGCTTTCGTGGCTCCTCTCCCAGCATCACGGGACGTTCGTTTCCTGAGGGATACAAGCTTGGACAAACCCTGCTTGGGCTGCACGCTCTGTGTGTGTGTGTGTGTGTGTGTGTGTAGAGAGAAGGGGAGAATTTCAGCCATCTTCTTTTATTTGAAATTTTCCACGAGGTTTTTTTGACCTTTTTTCATAACAGATCAGGTTGTTTAAAGTCGTGCCCTTCAGTAAATCACATGGCATCACCTTTTACCTTCCAGAACATCCCAACCTGTGCAGGTCCCTGTTGGAGGAGTAACAGGCTTATGTAGATCTAACAGGGTACCTAAGTGCCTTGAGGGAAATAAAATCTTCTGTGCAATGCACTGTCAAGTAGTCCCAGCACTGCCCAGTGCATTAGGAGCATGATATCTCATTTCCATGAGGCAGATGAGGACTGATACCCCATTTCATAGATGGGGAAGTGTAAGCCCAGTTTACAGAAGCCCCAAGCACCTGGCCTCTCTCTGGTTGTGGGGATTTCCACTTCTTTGATGCTGGAGTGTAGATAAGACCTTCACACCCTGCTGCCTGCCCTGGCAGGGCTGGTCCCTGGCACAAACTGTGGAATCACAGTGGTTTGGGTTGGGAGGGGCATTAAAGCTTATCCAGTTCAGTCCCCCCCTGCCATGGGCTGGGACACCTTCCCCTGTCCCAGTTTTCTCCAAGCCCTGTCCAGCCTGGCCTTGGACACTTCCAGGGATCCAGAGGCAGCCACAGCTACTCTGGGCAACCTGTGCCAGTTGTAAATCCCAGTAACTCCCCAGAGAAGGGATCTGAGCTCTGGGTGTTCCTGCTACAGTCTGGAGGAATTTTGGCACCTAAATCTGTGGGAGGAGAAGGAAGCAGGTAATACCAAGACTGCACAGGACTGCTGCTTGAGCCAGTCCATGGTCTCTTATTTTCTCAGCTCTGGAGGGGCCTTTCCAAAACACGGGGCAGAATTGGATGGAGGAGCTGGCACTGTGCTCCCAGGATGGTCTTTCAAAGTTTTCTCCAGCCCTTCAGAATGGTTTAATTACAGGAGGAGATGTTTGTGCTCAGGGACAACCAGTCTTCAGGGTTTGAGATGGGGCTTATCAAGTGCATCTGAACTGGGTGCAGCCCTGGGGCAGCCTCTCCCAAAGCTGAACTGCTCCCTGCCATCCTGGTGCAGTAGGAACTGTGTGACACTGAAGTAACCCTGTGTAGGAACGGGTCACAATAAAACCCCAAGCTTCAAAATGACCCGGAGTCCCCCCCTGGGACTTTTAGCTCAACTGCCAGAAGAGAGGAATTCAGGCATTAATCACCTGCACCTCTCCAAACCAGTCTGTTGGCCACTGCTGTTATTTTCATGCTGTCCACAACCACTTCTTTTTTCCCCTGTTTTAAATGCCATGCATTTATGAAAGACTTCCCCAAAGCTGAGAACCCCCGGTCCTCCCTGCTTTGTTTACCAAGAATTGCTGCTTTTTTGGAAGCCTGTGTAAACCTCTGATGCCTGAATACCAGTCTGCAAGCAAATCTATCACACTGGTCCAGCCTCAACCTCAGACAGCGAACTCGGGGGCCAGACCGGTGGGAAAATCGGCCGTACTCTGTAGGAAATTTTCTCATTCAAACCCTTCCATCAGACTGTGACCAAAAAGCAAAAGAGCTGGGAAAAAGCTCGGGTTTCCAATTACCCTCTTCAAAAGGGAGAGAAAAAATTGGAACAGGATCGTTCTCCTCCTGTGCGGGGAGTTTTTATTGTGGATGTAATGATCCAGCCTGGCCATCATCCACGCCCTCCTTCTCGCCTTGCAGCTCCCTCCCTGAACAAACGATACTTGGTTGCTGTTAATTGGAAGCAGCCAAAATAACTGAATCCCCCGGAGATGGGGGTGAGGACGGAATCTCAACGAGACACCCCGCCGATGAATGTGGCTTTCAGCTGCTCCTACGCCCCCGTGAAGGGAAAAGAATAGGGGCTCTGTGAAAGTGAAACAGCCAGTGCTGACCTTGGGTTTCTGGGTTGGTGTTTTTTTGTTGGTTTTTTTTGGTTGTTTTTTTTTTTTTTTCTCTCTTTCTCTCTCTTTTCTAACGTTAATTGCTCGTCACTTTGCCCCATCACATGACCGCTGGAAACTGCCAACTTGTTCTCACTTGCTCCTATCACAGGGTTTGAAATAAGCAGGCTACCAGGTTTCCTGATTCAGCGCTGTTCAGCCCGGTATCAGATGTGTTTCTTGTGATTTCGGGCTATTAATTCGAAAATCTCTGCCCCTCACAGCCTGTTTAAAACTGGCATTTTCCAGCTCTGAAAGCCCGCCTGGAATAATCTGTGCTGTCAGGGAGATGTGCAGTGCCCAGGCTCGCTGCATGCGCTCAGCTCTGGGGATGAGAGGCTGTGGCAAAATCCTGGCATGAGCACGGGCGGTGCCAGCCGGAGCCAGGCTGTGCCTGGGACAGAAGCTGCCTGTGTCTCTCACACCCTTGTCAGCATGCAAAGGAGGCAGGCCATGGACTGCATTCCCATGCATTCCAATTCCCAGGCTCAATTGCCACCCTCCTATGTGTTGCCTTTGCTCTTTACGTGCACTTTTCAGCAGGTTTCTCTGCAGGAGATGAGCACTGACTCTGCTGGTCTCTTGGACAGATCTGTGCCCTCTTGGACCTGGTTTTCACTTCCAGTTGTGCTGGGGTTCACTCTGGCATTACTCTGTGTTCTCCACATGTAAGGAACTTCAGCATGTCCTTTCTTCTGCCTCACCATCATGATCGTGGAATCATAGAATCCCAGATTGGTCTGCGTTGGAAAGATCATTTTGTTCCAACTCCTCTGCCATGGGCAGGAAAAAATGTTTCCCTGTGAGGGTGATGAGGCCATGACACAGGTTGCCCAGAGAAGCTGTGGTTGCTCTATCCCTGGAAGTGTCCAAGGTTGGATGGGGCTTGGAGCAGCCTGGGATAGTGGAAGGTGTCCCTGCCCATGGCTGGAGGTTGGAACGAGATGATCTTTGATATCCCATCCATGCCAAACCACTCCACAATTCCATGATTTATGAAAGAGCTCCGTTAGCTAAAAGAAGCCAGAATAGACTGGCTGTACATTGGAACAGGGCAGAGCAAGTGTTGCCTTCTGTTCACACTGTGCCCTCACAGGAGTGCCTCAGAGTCAAAATTTGCCTCGCCTCCCTAAATTCTGGCATGTGACTCCACAGGGATACACAACCTGCTGAATGAACTGCATGTCCCATCATAGATCAGGACCCTGCAGACTGTTAGGAGAGAAACAAAGTCTTTATGAGTGTGCACAACATTAACTTCCCCAGCAAGTGTGCTGTCTTCAGCATTTAGTTTCACACATCTGTGAAACTAAAACAGCATTTCCAGGGATGATTTTTGCCTTCTGTGGCTAAGGCAGCTCCATCAAACTCAGCAGACAAAATCCCCTGAGGCAAACAGGGAAAAAAAACCTCCAGCCTTGAGAAATGCTAAGAGAGAAAACCTAGGCAGTGTAGGACAGAAAGAATTTTCTGGAAAATGAAACCTAATCATGACAGCTCCCCTCTGCTAGAATACAGAAGCAACATGAAAATATTTTGTCTCTTATCAGATGCTTTGGGTTTCTGCAGGAAGTGAGACTTGCTACCTGGTTGAGAGTCTGCTCTCACTTTGCTCTTTGTGCAGTCTCACCCTGGGACTGCCAGGTCCCACCTCCCTGCTTTCAGAAACTCTCTCATGGTGTTTAACACTGTCCTGTCCTCTGTATCACAGCCTTGCAGGGGTCTCCCATCACAGAATCACAGACTGGTTTGGGTTGGAAGGGATCCTAAAGCTCCTCTAGTTCCAGCCCCCTGCCATGGTCAGAGACACCTTCACTAGACCAGGTGCCCACAAAAACTATTGGTGTCTCACCTCTGGACACAGCTGGTATCTTATGTAACAGGAGAAACATTGGCTGTTCTGCACACTCAGGCAAAATACTTATTTGTGTTTCCTTTTTTTTTTTTCTCCAGTTGTGTGCATATAAGCTTAGGAGACAGATTCTGCTCCTGCAAACTTGTTTGTGTTGGTTTCACAGGAGTAACCACAGCCCTGCACAGTCTGGTGGGGCCCCTTAGCACCAATTTCAGTTCAACATGGGCATTTTTGATGAATTCTCCTCTGTTCTGTATGACACAAACACCAGCAGGGAAGAGAGGTATCTAGGTTATTGGGAAACAGGGGGTATTGGGAATTAATTTAATGCCAGGAGTTGTTCTCCACACATTAGGATCCTGCTGTGCCCTGAATCTGAGTCTTGCCAGCCAGAGCTTAGCAGGTCTGGAGGTTACCAAGGAGCAGAGCAGGCAGAGGAGTGCCCAGAACTGGGTTTGGTTGCTCTGAGCATCCAGGGACTTCTCTGGCAGTGCCTCAGCATTGGCTCCATGGATGCCCCTGAAGCTCTGATGCTGCACCCGGACTGCAGCCAGCTTGGATGTGAAGCCTCTCATTTCTTCAGTCCCTCTCAGTCCTGATGCTTCTTACTTGTACAGGAATGAGGACTGCAAGTTTGGGATTGTGGATTTCTCCACTTCTCCCTCTGCCATACTCACTACAGTAACTCATGGCCAAGTTGTCTGACAGGGAAGCTTGAGTTTCTTTGCAACCTCCATGATTTGGTTGGGATCCTCTTAACTCATGTGCAGACAGGCTGGTTATCCCTTGGATGAGTAATTTACATCCCAGTTTTGTCCCTGAGCATTTTGTTGTGGGGTGAAAAATCACCTTCACAAATCATCAGATGCTTTCTTGCCAACTAACTGCTTCCTGTAGCCTCTTGTTGGCAGCTTGTGGCTCCTGAATGCGCTTCAAGCTGAGTGCATGAGGAAGTGGTGAGGAAGGGCAGGCTTGTGACATTGCTGTGCCCCTCTGATGCAGGCTGACCTGCAGGGACAGGGCTCTGCCATCCTCCTCTGGGCTGAATTTAGGTCAGGGAACAGATACCGCTGGGAATCTGGTACTCCCTCAGACCCTTCTCTAACTGCCCAGGAGATCTGGTACCCCTAAACTTGACAATATTCATAGACTCATGGAATGGTTTGGGTTAGAAGGGACCTGAAAGACCATCTTGACCCAACACTACCATGGGCAAGGACACCTTCCACCATCCCAGGTTGCTCCAAGCCCCATCCAGCTTTGGACACTTCAGGGGCAACCACAGCATCTCTGCACAACCTGTGCCAGGGACTTGCCACCCTCACGGGGAAGAATTCCTTATCAATATCCCATCTATCCCTGCCCTCTGGCAGTGGGAAGCCACTGCCCCTTGTCCTGTCCTTCCAAGGCCTTGTCCAAAGTCCCCTCCAGCTCTCCTGGAGCCCCTTTAGGCACTGGAAGGTGCTGTAGGGGCCAGCATCTTAGTGGTGCCATGGTTAATCCCACTGGGAATGGCAGCCTGCTCTTCTCCCCGGTGCACCACCATTAACATTTCCTCTTTCTCCCATCCCCACAGGGCAGGAAGAGGACGTTCCCTGGCGGGCAGGCAGCGGGATGACGGCCATCCTGGAGCGGCTCAGCACGCTGTCCCTCAGCGGGCAGCACCTCAGCCGCCTGCCCCGGCTGCTGGAGGACGGCCTGCCCAAGATGCCGTGCACGGTGAAGGAGTGCGAGGTGCCGCAGCTCTTCCGCGAGCCCTACATCCACAGCGGGTACCGCCCCACCGGCCAGGACTGGCGCTACTACTTCCTCAGCCTCTTCCAGAAGCACAACGAGGTGGTCAACGTGTGGACTCATCTCCTGGCAGCGCTGGCCGTGCTGCTGAGGTTCAAGACGTTTGTGGAGGCCGAGCAGCTGCCTGTGGATGCGTGGTCCTTGCCGTTGCTCATCTTTGTCCTCTCCTCTGTCACCTACCTGACCTGCAGCCTCTTGGCCCACCTGCTGCAGTCCAAGTCGGAGCTGTACCACTACACCTTCTACTTCGTGGACTATGTTGGAGTCAGCATCTACCAGTACGGCAGTGCCCTGGCTCATTTCTACTACAGCTCTGACCAAGCCTGGTACGACAAGTTCTGGCTTTTCTTCCTGCCAGCAGCAGCTTTCTGTGGCTGGTTGTCCTGTGCTGGCTGCTGCTACGCCAAGTACCGGTACCGACGGCCTTACCCCATCATGAGGAAGATGTGCCAGGTGATCCCAGCAGGGCTGGCTTTCATCCTGGATATCAGTCCCGTGGCTCACCGGGTGGTTGTGTGTCACCTGGGGGGCTGTGAGGAAGATGCTGCTTGGTACCACACGTACCAGATACTGTTTTTCCTTATCAGTGCTTATTTCTTTTCCTGCCCTGTCCCTGAGAAATACTTCCCTGGCTCCTGCGATATTGTTGGCCACGCGCACCAGATCTTCCACACCTTCCTGGCCATCTGCACACTGTCACAGCTGGAGGCCATTCTTTTGGATTACAAGAACAGGCAGGAGATTTTCCTGAAGAGACACGGGCCTTTCACCGTTTATCTCTCCTGCATCTCTTTTTTTGGCTTGGTGGCCTGTAGTGCCATCACAGCTTACATCCTGCGAGGCAGGATCAAGGCCAGCCTGGCTAAAAAGGACTCCTGAGAGTTGTGGACGTGACAGGCATGACATCACCGGAGAAAATCAAGGGGGCATAACATACTAGAGACATGACTGTCTTATTTGCCTAACACGCCGTGACTAACCAGGACCCTGGATTCAGATGGAGGGCTGGACACTTCATGCTGGATGCATTTTCACAGCAGAGATTGCCTTTTGCCATCCAGGGGGGGACATGGAGTGTTTTAAGCCAGAACAAGTCACTGAACCAAGGATGCTGGAATAGGCAGAGGTTCCTTGTTCATTCTGGTAGAGCTGTGGGTGAGACCCTGCTGAAGGTCAGGGAGGGCAGCCTGGAGGCTGTGGGACTGTAGAAGGGAGTGCCAGGGCTCACAACACCATGAGGACCACAGCTGGATGTGATGACCTCTCTGGGTTTTGCCATATCTGTGTGAGAACTGTTCCTATCAAAGGCAGTAGGAAGGTTTTGGGAAGTCTGTGTTTCTGAGGTTCAGGTGTGAGGGCATGTGTGGCACAGTGGCTGTTAGAATCCTTTTCCTGTTCCATTCAGGTTCTCCCTGCGCTCCCCTTGTCAGGTGTGTCAATGCCAGGTCACTTAGATGGCTTTGGGAAAACAGCTTTGGAGATCCAGGCTTGACCTGGGGTCCTCTGACCTGGGGACAAACTGGATCTGTGTCATCTGTTTAGGGAGTCTGACCAACCTCTAGCAGTGTCCATGAAATATGGAATAACTTGGATGTGATCTGTTTGATACAGGAAAGGCTCTGCTCCTCCAACAGCACTGCTGTGGTCACAGCCAGAAGGGTGTGAAGGAGAAGGAGTCTTTATTCCCCTCTTAATGGTGCTTTGTGTGCTTGGTGAGCATTGTGGGAAAGCTGACCTTGAAGCTGCAGGGTTGCTGTTCTATGACCAGTCAGGTTGTGACTCTGGCATTTTTTTACCAGTACTAGATGAAGGTGGAACAGCAAAAGGCATGGGCAAGGTGACAACATTAGGGTCCTGCACAACCTCGGGATGGGTTTGTCCTTGGGACTTGGTGATTCCTGTGTGGAGTAGCAAAGATAGTGGTCAGGGTCACTTAATGTCCATGGGTCACTCCTGTCCAAGGTAACATAGGCTGGATTACTGTGTCGCCCACTAGAAGAATTTATTCTGTGCTTGCCTTGGGGGAATACTGAACATGGAGCCACCAAGGAGGTTTAAATCCTTGCTGAAACCAAGGAACCCCATGGGATCTATCCCAGCCACGGATTTGTCTCACTGAACCCAAGGGCAGGCAAATGAATTGTGATTGCTGGTTCTGAGCAGGCAGAGTGTAGGGTTGGGGATATGGTTGGTGAGGACAAGCACTGATTTCTGCACTTCATCTGTGTTTTAGCTCTTGAGGTGGGTGTGTGTTCATGTTCCATGCGTGTACATGGGATTTGTTACCCAGAAAGGCTTTGCCTTGGGATTTTATATCTGCAGAGCCTCCTAGTTTGGTTAAGATTAACCTGAAGGAAACAGTGCTGTCCTGCTGGAGGAGCAAGGTGGGCCAGACAACAGATTTGTTAATAGGTGGTGGAATACAGACCTGTAGATAGGTACTTTGCTGGTCCTGTGTTTAGTAGGTAAATTTGGAACTCATGGCCCTGTAGAAAATGAAATACAAAAGGGATTTGTAAATTAAATACAAGGGAGAGGGAAGCAAGTTTGGAGTATAGGAGAAGAAATCATAGGAAAACCTTCAGGAGGTCATCAAGTCCACCCTTTCTCATCAGTCCTGGCCTCAGCTTAGAAATTAATTACTTCATTTCATAGGGTGTTTTTGATGGTACAGCCATGCTGACCTAGCAGAAAATCTGCCTCAGGGGAGATGCCAAGCAGGGGTGGTCCCACTTGCACCTCACTCAACCTCTTCCCATGCACAGAAGCTCATCTCACCACGGAGCGAGCCAGTGCTGGGAGAGGGACCATTAGGAAACCAATCCTACTGAAAAAATGTCAGTAATTTTCAGCTGGTTTTAACTCTGAGCCAGCTCACTTGGACAATGCAGCTGCTGGCAGGGAAGGGCTGGAGTGGAGGCCAGCAGCAGTTCCTCCCTGCATGGCAGCTGGCTGCTCAACTCACTCAGCTGTACTGATGGGCTGCTCCCTCCATGGCCTCTGGCTTTGTTTGTGGGTCTCCTCCCAGTCCGAGAAAAGGCTTCCAGTGGGAGCAGATTTTTCTCACAGCCTAATTTGCCTTGGTTTTGTGGTAGGTAAGGCAGAGCAAGGCACTGGGTGTGGAGCTGGCTGGATGGTATCAGTGGGTTCCTGTGTGGAAACAGAGGTAAATCAGGCTGGTCCAGAGCTCGTTCCTGGGATAAAATGGAGAAGGATTTGGCATGGCTGATAATAGCAAACCTGCTCTGCTGCTACCTGGAGTTATACTGGTACCAAAGGAAGGGATCACCCAGGTGTCCCCTTCTCTGAGGGTTTCAAAACAGATGACATGCCCTGCCCTTGTCAAAGGAGGGTGAGTACAGTAATTTCATCTCGTTCAGGGACAGGGAGAGGAGCCCACATGGCTCTTCCAAGGTACTTAGGATCATCTCCTCCCTGGCTGAGCAGAAGTGACACTTCTCTGGAGCAGTGGTGTGACAGTGGAGGTGTTTTTGCACACTCCCACATTTCCCCTCAGGTGAAGCCGCTCCCATCTCCGCGTGGCCCTGCACTCCCACCTGGAGCCGACCTCCTGGTTACGATGATGGGTGGAGTGAGCAGGGATCTACAATACAGACTGTGCTGCTGTGAGGATGCGCCTTTGTGTCACAAGGGGCTCACCAACACTGGAGCTTCCTTCATCCCTGTCTCCATCCTCCTCCTCTTCCTCCAACCAGCTTCTTTCTTTCCTTCATCCCCAGACTTCATCCTTGTGCTTTATGCACCTGGCTGCCTTCCTGGGCAGATTCCACATACTGCAGTCTGCTGGATCTCAGCTGGGCAGTGGCTGTGGAAGCTTTGCCAGTGATCCAAAAGACACCAGAGCTGGATCTGGAAAAAGCCAAAGTGCTGCTGTGATAAATGCTCAGCTTGTCTGAGCCCCTCAGGACCTTCTCCTTGGGCTCACTGCTTGAAGCAGGTCTCCTCCATCCCAGTGTTCCTAAGGAGGCATTCCTGGGAAGAATGTACCAGTGGCCAGGCTTGGTGAAGAGCTGACTGCCAAAGGTTGAGCACACCTGAGATCCCAAAGGGACTGAGGTCACAGTCCTCTCCCTCAGGAATCTCTGGTCCTGAGGTAGTCTTCCTGCAGATCTTGCAAAACAGGACAGCTCCTGAGAATTCATCCCAATGTGCCTTGTGCTATTCCTTTTGGGGATTAATCCTGAAGGAACCTGAGGATCAAGGGCAGCCTCTTTGCTGTCTGCTGGTCAGTGGTTGCTCTTAACAGCCAGTTCCCACTGACAGGCTTTACTCAGTGTACAGAGCAGGAGGGGAGGATGGAGACAGGTGCCTTCAATTTGTATTTATGCCTAATTTGTGTAACGAGGCAAGGACGGGTTCCTCATGTGCCTTGCAATTTACATCTTTTACTGACAAGATTATTTTTAAGCACTGTTTGTTACTAAACAGAAGTACAAAAGAGTTTGTATTTTTTTTTTCCTTTGGGAAACAGGGAAGGATATGAGTGTTCCTTATTAACCATTCCCTTCCCAACTCCCACCTGCTGACTTTGTATTGTTGAAAACATTGACAATATTTTAATCTTTGTACTGTACTGATCTTTATTTAAAAACCTTAGTGGAAAAAAAGAATCTGTGAAAGCAAAACAATTGGTGTGGTGTGAAATTCTCAAATGCACAACTACAGAAGGTTATGAGTCATTAGAAAGAAAAAGGGATAATAATTACAGAGAGGATATATTAGAGTGATAATAATTACAGTAATGAACAATAGGGTGTGATTTTATCTGTGCACCTCAAAGCACTTTCAAGGTTTCACAATACCTGTTGGATTTCATTTCCTTTCCACAAGGGAGGTGCAGAATGGCTGCCTTTACACAGATTAGAGAAATTTTAGTTCATCATCCACAATCACAGAAGGGTTGAGTTTGGAAAAAATCTCTAGGGGCCACTTGGTCCGACCCTCAGCTCAAGCAGAGTCACCCAGAGCTATTTGCCCAGGTCCATGTCCAGATGGATTTTGAATATCTCCAAGGATGGAGACTCCATCACCTCTCTGGGCAACCTGTGCCAGTGCTCGGCCATCCTCAGAGTAAAAAAGTGTTCCCTCATATTCAGAGGAACCTCCTGTGTTCCAGTGAGTGCCTGTGGCCCTGGGACCCAGCACAGAGCCTCACCCTGTCCACTTTACACCCTACCTTCAGGGATTTATATACACCTGTAAAATACGTTAAATATTCCCTGACCCAATCCTCTTCCACCAAGGTACATATTCCTTGCTTCAGCCCTTTCCCCTGATCTCAGGGACCAGGGATTCCTGAAGTCTCACATTGCTGGTCAAGACTGAGGTGAAGAAGGCTTTTCCATGTTCTCTGTAGCCAGCTCCCACATCTTACTGAGCAATGGGCCCACGTTTTCCCTACTCTCCCTTTTGTCACCCTACATAAACCCTTCTTGTTGTCTCTGACATTCCCAAACAGATTCCAGTTCGACTTTGCTTTTCCTCATCCCCGCAAGCTCTGATAATGTCGCTGTATTCCTTTCTATCCGTGTCCTTGCTTTCACCTTCTCTCTGCTGCTTCTGTGTTTGAGTTTTTTCCAGGAGCTCCCTGTTTCTCCATGCAGGCCTGCTGGCATTTTTGCCCAGCCTCCTGCTCATTGGAATGGACTGTTCAGCTTGGAGGTGACTCTTCCTAGGCCTCCTTATCCCAGGCCACTCTACCAAGGGGATAGAGGCCAAAGTCTGAAGTCTAGTGTTTGATGTTTACCCTTCTCCCTTCCTTCAGGATCCTGAACTCCAGCCAATTCTGCCTTTGACCCCCACATTCCCAGCGAACCATGGCTGGTGAGTCCGATGTCCAGCAAAGCACCTCTCCTTGTCGGCTCCTCCATCACTTGGAGGAGGGAGTTACCAGCACTGCATTCCAGAAACCTCCTGGACTGCGAATCACAGAATCATAGGAGGGTTTGGGTTGGAAGAGACCTTAAAGATTATCTTGTTCCAACACCCTGCCATGACCAGGGACACCTTCCACTAGACCAGGTTTCTCAGGGCTCCATCCAACCTGACCTTGAACGTTTCCATGGATAGGGCATCCAAAACTTCTCTAGACAACCAGTGCCAGGGCCTCACCAACCCCACACAAAACAATTTTTTCCTAATATCCAATCTAAATCTACTCTCTGGCTTCACTTTGAAGCCATTCCCCTTTGTCCTGTCACTACATGTTTTTGTAAATAGTCCCTCTCCATCTTTACTGTAGGCTCCCTTCAGGTCCTGGAAGGCTGCAATTAGGTTACCCCGAAGTCTTCTCCAGGATGAAAAATCCCAATTCTCTTGGCATTTCCTCTTAGGAGAGGTGCTCCATCCCTATTTAGTTGTCCTTCCAGCAGGTATCAGGGTGGCTGAAGTCCCTCATGAGGAGCAGGGCCTGCAAAGAGGCAACTGCCCAGTACAGCATCACCCAGACTGGTTATCCCTTGAACCCTTCCCCCGTAAGCTCTCCATTGGATCATCATCCATGCAGAATTCCAGGCACTCCAGCTGTTCTCTCACTAAAGGGCAGCTCCCTCTCCTCTCCTCTCCTTTCTGGCTTGTCTGTATCCTTCTATTACAACACTCAGGTCGTGGGAGCCATTCCACCACACCTTCCTGATCCCAACAAGATCCTGGCCCTGCAGATGCACCCAGATCTCTGACTCGTCATGCCCAGTCCCCACACTGCTGGTGTTCTCTACACACACTCCAGAGAGACACCTCAGCACACTGACTTCCCAGATTTAGGGATCCCAGTTTTAGGGATTTCTCCATCATGGTGTTTTGTTGTTTTTCTGATCCCTTTCTGTCATATTTCTCCAGGTCCTCAACTCATTAACCTTATCTGGGAGGGTTGTGGGTGATCACACACACAATTCATCAATTTTTACTGAATTTCAGAACTTAAAGACTCTAGAATATCTTCTATTTTTCCAACCAATAACCTTCCTTCCAATTATTGTTTCTTAATATAGCACGCATACCAAGGCTTCTGCAGGTTGTGTTTTTACCCACCAGAGGGCGAGTTGTCTCCATCTGTGTCCTCCAGTGCCACGAAAGCAGAGCTCGATGAATTCCTTTTCCCTTTCACCAGTAGATAGTGGGGAGCTGGGAAGCTAAAAAGGCTCATCTTAACCTTGGCAAGTCAGACTTGTCTGTACAGAAGTTGTCAAGGATGAAGCTTAATCCAGATCTTCACTTTAATTCCTTATTCCTCATTTCTCCTCTCTCCTGCTTTACAGTCACAATTCCTAAGCACCAGCTTCTGCTTTGGCTTTTCTTTTGCTTCCTTCTATGGAATCCCAGAATGGTTTGGGTTGGAAGGGACATTAAAGACCATCCCATTCCAAACCCTCTGCCATGGGCAGGGACAACTTCCACCATCCCAGGTTGCCCAACCTGGCCTTGGACACTTCCAGGAATGGAGCAGCCACAGCTTTTCTGGGCAGCCTATGCCAGGGCCTCCCCACCCTTACAGGGATGAATTCCCAATATCCCATCTAACCCTGCCTTCTGGCAGTTTAAAACCACTGCCCCTTGTCCTGTCGCTGCATACCCTTGTAAATAATCCCTTTTTGGCTCCCTCTTGGAGCCCCTTTACGCACTGGAAAAGACTCCAAGGACTTCCCAGAGCCTTCTTTTCTCCCGGCTGAACATGCCTAGCCTGTCATCTTTACGGGCTGTGCATCAGGTACTCTGCCACACAGCCTTGTCACAGATTTGCAGTCACTCTCTTTGGGGATGATCCTTGGCACACAGAGGCGAGTTTCCTTCTCTGAGACAGGTCCTGTTCCCTGTTAAATGCTGCCTGGATATTGCAGCTTGAAAAATCAATGTGAGGGCTTGATCAGGGTGCTGCACCTGGGTCTAGGTCAGCCCTCTCACCAGCAGCTTTGCTGTCTGCCAGATTCAGCTCTTCCAGCCCTGCTTGGCCTTCAGTCCATTATTTTCCTTTCTAAGCTCATCAGCCTCATTCTTTATCTGCCACCGTCTGGCTTTCTTCTCTCCCCCACACCGTGCTCAGACAGACGGTCTGGCTGCAATTCTCCCTGCTTAACTTCTGCTTACAAAACCCTCGGATCTGCCGCCTGCCCTTGAATCACAGCCTGCCTTGGCTGGTGTACCGGTGATAAAGAGAACAAAGCAAAGAGGCACAAAAACCTTCTTTTTCATGGCATCCTGGAAGGTTTGGGTTGGAAGGGACATTCAGGATCATCTCATTCCAACCCCCTTGCCGTGGGCAGGGACACCTTCCACTAGACCAGGTTTCTCCCAAATCCTGCCCAACCCGGCCCTGAACACTTCCAGGGATGAGGAATCCACTTCTTTTGGGGAATCCACAACTTCTGTAGGCAACAAACAACTTCTGTTTTCCATGGTGATGGGTTTACCTCTGTTTCCTCTCTTGCATTTGGAAGTGACCTTTGCACAGCCAGCTTTTCCTTGATGGTATCCCTGATGCTTCTTTTTGCCCCTTCCTCCAGAGATAAAAATCATGTTTGAAAGAGAGGAATTATATTCAGTGCTACATATGAAAAAAATACACTATTTCACAACTATAAACAATTCTATACATGTATATATACATCATAAACCAGCACAACCCCCTCTGTTAAAATATTTCAATCACTCCAGGTATGGATTTGTCCCTTCACAGCTGCTCCTCACCCTGGGCACTGCACAGCGCAGGGAAAACCCCCCCAAAAGAAGCAGCCCAGATGCCACCACCCGTTTGGGAAGCCAAGATGTTTTAATGTGAGGGGGTTATGAGGAGGCTTTGAGGGGAATATGAAAGGCTGTGAGTGGGATACGAGCGGACTATGAGGGGCTGTGAGGGTAAAAAATCCCTAATAAAACAGGAGTAACGCTTTCCACGTCATTTTTTCCACGCTGCGGGGGCCGGACTCCCCTCACGGGGCTGGGGGGGGCGGTTCGGCCCCTCAGAGCCCTCCCCGTTGCCATGGAGACCGCGCGCGCCGCGGCGCTCACTGCGCAGGCGCAGAGGGAAAGGCGCGAAGGGCCCCGCGCATGCGCACTGAGCGCGCAGGCGGTTGCCGTGGAGACGCGTCGGCCGGGCCGGGCCCGGAGCGCCGCCACCGCCGCCGCCATGAGCTCGGGACCGGAGCCGGGCACGGGGATACGGCCGGGGACAGGGACAGGGCCCCCGATCGGGCCCGAGCTGCCCTTCCTCCCCGGCTGCGCCATCAAGGACCCCACGGTGAGCGCGCCCGCCCACTGTACCCTCGCTGTACCGCCTTCCCACGGGAGGCCCCCCGGATCGAGGTGGGCTGGCCTGGCGGGTGCCTCCTGAGAGGCGACCTCAGAACGGGCCTGTGCATCTCCCCGCACCCGCTTCAGGTGGTACCTGGTATCGCCTGAAGACACTCTGGGGATCTGGTACTCCCTCAGACCTTCCTCTAAATCCACGGGAGACTTGGAACCCCTAAACTCGACAATATTCATAGAATCGTATAATGGTTTGGGTTAGAAGACCTTAAAAACCATCCCATTCCACCCTCTGCCATGGGCAGGGACATCTTCCACTATCCCAGGTTGTTCCAAACCCCATCCACCCTGGCCTTGGATGTTCCAGGGATTCAGGGGCAGCCACAGCTTCTCTGGGTAACCATTGCAGGGCCTCAGTACCCTCACAGGGAAGGATTCCTTCCCAATATCCCATCTATCCCTGCCTTCTGGCAGTGGGAAGCCATTGCCCCTTGTCCTGATCCCTCCAGGCCCTTGTCACAAGCCCCTCTCCAGCTCTCCTGGAGCCCCTTTAGGCTCTGGAAGGGGCTCTGAGGTGTCCCTGGATCCTTCTCTTCTCCAGGTGAGCACCCCCAGCTCTCCCAGCCTGTCTCCAGAGCAGAGGGACTCCAGCCCTTGGAGCATCTCCATGCTTCCCTCTGGACTTGCTCCAACAGGTCCATGCATTTCTTGTGTTTTGGGCTCCCAGCCTGGATGCAGCACTGCAGGTGGGGTCTAACAAGAGCAGAGTAGAGAGGGAAACAGTTTCTTCAGGGAACGTGTTACCTACCCCCTGAACCCACACCAAGGGAATCTGCTGTTCCCTCAGATCACCCTGTAATTCCCACAAGAGGCCTGGTACCTCCTGCATTCACCAAATATTCCCTGAGACAACTTGGTGTCCTTTGAACCCAAGTCCTCAAACCTCAAACTCACCAGACCCTGGACATGACCCCCAAAAAACCTGGTGCTCTGTAAACTCATTCAATGCTCCCCAGCAGATTTAATATCTATTTAACTCTGCCCCAGGGACTTGGTGTTTCCCAAAGCCCCCAAATACCTGCTGGACTCATTTCTGGGGGATCTGAATGCCCTGTACCCACCTGGTATCTCCTGATCCCACCCACACCAGACCTGGTACTCCAATAATGATTCCAGTGTTATTGAAACTTGCAATCTGTTCCCAAGGGACCAAGTATCCCTGAACTGACCCTCAAGGGGACTTGGTACTTTTCATCTTCTCCCCAAAGAATCCATTGCATCATGCACCCATCTTACAACCCTGAATTTGTCCTGACAGCTTTGGACAGAGACATACACACACCCCTCCTCCCCTTCATTTGTGAGCCTCATTTGAAATTCCAAAAGCTTTTTTCATAATTGCAGAGTTTCCCTGAATCCATCCAATAGTCAGTTCCTCTGAATCCATCCAATAATTCCCCCACAGTTCATGAGATACCCCGAAGGAAATCCCAAAACTCGCTTTACAGCCCTGAAACCTGATTCCCTCAGGAAAACTGCTGCTTCTCTCAACCATCTGAGTTTTCCCAAAGCAAAGTCTTCTGAACTGATACTTATACTGTCCTGAACCAAGTTCCTTAAATTCACCTGGTACCTTCCTCAGCTGGATGTACCCAGGAGAACCAATATTGATCAAACCTTGAGCATTCCTCCACTAGGAATTAATCCCCCAAATCATCCCAATATAAATATTTCCTTGACATAATTTATCTATTACACAGATACACCTTGAAGTCACCAGTCTCATTGGCAAATCAACACCTTCGTGATACCCCTTCCTCCAAAGCTCTGGTACTCCCAAAACTGCTCTCCTGGTGTTGCCTGGAGAACTGAATCCTTGGCAGTCCAGGTCTGGAACCTGATAACCTGATGAGAGAAGTGGTATCCCACCACAGAACTGGTGTCACCACAGCTTCCAGGATCATCCCCAGGAAGTGACACACTCTCAGCTGCTCCCAGGTTCCCTGGAAGAAGCAGTCTCATCCTCATCCTCTGCACCTGACACCTAAATGAGGAAGCAGCCTTTCCTTTTCCCCATCCAGGCCCTAAGGACCTGATAACCCCAAATCCTCCTGACATCCTCTTGAGAAAGTGGTGCCATAGAGAACTGATGCTTCCATTTATTTCTCTGATATACTAAAAAAAAACCCCAAAAAGCTAAAAAGGGGGTTGTTTCATGCCTGGTTTTGGGCACATGAGGGATTTACAGCCTCTCTGAAGAGCGCCTTTAACAGAAAACGTTCCTGGCTGCATTAAACTTTGTATATGAAAATTACTCCTCCCAGAATCATGGAATGGTTTGGGTTGGAAAGGACCTTAAAAATAATCTTGTTCCAACCCTCTGCCATGAGCAGGGCCACCTTCCACAGACCAGGTTGCTCCAAGCCCATCCAACCTGACCTAAATCACTGACAACTGAGTTCTCCAATAGTAACTAGAGTAAATTACTCATAACAAATAATCATCCAGTAATAAAGATTATCTCAGACTTATTATCAGATAATAATATTTCCTTTAAATAATTTATAACATCTTGGAAATCTGCAGTTTTCCAGTCTATGAAACTGGCATCACAATATTTGGTTTCCAAGTGAATGCTGAGAAGTTCTGAAGGAAACCCCTGTGTTCAAATAATAAAGTGTTGTTACTGCTTAGTGCTCACAGGACAGGGAAACAGGCACTGGGAGAGGGAATGGTGTTTGTGTCAAGTGTTACAGACCTGGCAAAAAGAAGGCTTAATTCAGTGGAATTTCTCCAGATAAACGCTGGCAACAACTGAGATTAGGAGTTTACATTCTGGGCTTTCCCTTTTAAATTTGCATTTGTCACCTGATCCTGGGAGATGTTATCTGGCATCCAGGCTCACTTTGGGAGAGCTTATCTGCTCAGGAGCCTTAGGAACCAACGAGGTGCTTTGGGCAAATGTGGGCTCTTGAAAGCCTATACACTTCCAGCAAACACTGATATTGCTCAAATTAAAGACAAACTTCCTGGTTTTCCTTGAATATTTTTTTCCACAGCTTTCCCTCGGTATTTATTTAACAGAAGGAAGTGGCAGTTCTGTCGCAGTTTAAAAGATGTTCTGCTAAAATGTCTTCAGTCAAAGCTTGTTTTCAAAGCCTGGTTTCCTCACTGCTCTCTCCATTGCAAGATTGTCTTGGTTTGGGACCAACCCCCAACAAAGATCTATAGTAGCAGTTTAAAGAGAAAAAAAGGGAATTGTGTGGAATTCAAGTGGGGCCTTGAAGGTATAAATAAGATTAGAGGCTTAGCCATGAGGGGCGAGGGAGGGGGTGGAGAAGAAGCAGTTTACATGCCTGAGGTTGAACTGACTGCAAGCCTGGGGCTGAAAAAGGAGCTGGATCTTGTCCTCTCAGCACTAGAAACGCTTACAACTCTGTTTTACTTGGCAAAAGTCAAGAGGTTCTATTTATCAGGGACTCACAATTTCCCCTGCTTTCTCTGGAGCTGTAAGTGTCGAAAGCCCAGTGGGGCCAGGCAGGCTCTCACCAGTGCAGGTGAGGTGTGGATGTGCAGCAAGTGGAGTAGTTTGATGTCACTCGAATCTGACCCTGCTCTTCAGTGGTGAAGGACAAGACTGGCTGACAGAGATCAGGTCCTGTGCACAGCTCTGACTGAATGCAGCCCAGGAGGAGGGAAAAGGACTTGGAGCTGCTGATGGATGAGAGGTTGGGACCCAGAACCCCCCACCATGTCCTGGGGTGATCCCCCCATATGGGCAGCAGGGGAGGGGACGATTCTGCCCTTCTGCCCTGCTCAGATGAGATCCCCACCTGCAGAGCTGCCTCCAGATCTGGGGTCCTCAGAGGACATGGAGCTGCTGGAGCAAATCCAGAGGAGGCCACAGAGATGCTCCAAGGGCTGCAGCCCCTCTGCCCTGGAGCCAGGCTGGGAGAGCTGGGGGTGCTCACCTGGAGAAGAGAAGGATCCAGGGAAAACTTAGAGCCCTTTCCAGTGCCTAAAGGGGCTCCATTAAAGATGGGACAAACTTTACAGCAGGCCTGTAGCAGTAGGACAAGGAGTGATGGTTTAAACTCAGACGCTTAATTGAGATTAGATACAAGGAAGAAGTTTTTAAAAAGAGGGTGGCACAGGTTTCCCAGAGAAGCTGTGGCTGCCCCTGGATCCCTGGGAGTGTCCAAGGCCAGGTTGGATGGGGCTTGGAGCAACCTGGGACAGTGGAAGGTGTCCCTGCCCATGGCAGGGGATGGAACTGGATGATCTTTAATGTCCCTTCCTACCCAAACTGTTCTATGAGTCTATGACTGTGTAGAGAGGTGATAAAACAACTAATGTGTTTTTGTAGGTATCATAATTACCATTCTGTGAGCATGACATGCCTTGATTTAAGCGAGCAAAGAAAATCCTGTATCATGCCCAGAGGAAGGTTAAGAAAATAAATAACGATGGAATACACAGAGGGTGCACAACAGTGAAAGGAGCACCATAAGGCAGTAACTGAAGCCCCATGGCGCTCTGTACTGCTGACAAATTAGGGTAGGGAGCAAAGAGCTGGTGAGATAAATACCAGGGCAGATAAAGTGCTGACACACTGTTCTAGGCACTGAATGTGGTGTCAGTCAGGAAATGCAGTGATTTAAGTTCTTCCGGAGTCTGTGGCAGTGAAGGATCTGAGTTCACTCTCGTGCTTTGTACATCGACCACTCGCTGTTTTTTCCACTTCCCCGATCTAAGTACAAAATCTGATTTAAAATAATTGCTGCAGTAGTTTATAATAAAATGCTGGGGATGTGTGTGTGGGGGGAGACATTCTTGATATTGCACTTTCTTACTGGGTTTTTTTTTTGTGCTTCCAGTAGCTGTATCTGCTAAATTCATGCAGTATTTTGATAGCTGGATTTCCTTCCAACAGAAAACATCTTTTCATCGGTCCCAGACACTGGACTTCAAAAATGGATATGCCTTTTCCCGGCTGCCAAGAGAGGGGGTTGGTGGGGAGACAATTTATGAAAATCATCTCTCTCAAGATGAATTAGATGATTTGTGCAGCAAGGGAGCCACACTGACCTATGGGCAAGTCAAGAGGTCTGCACCTTCCCGCTTCACTCCAGCATTCGTGGCTTATGACAAAAAGGTATAAAGAAGCTGATTCCAGGAATATCACTGGCCAAATTCGGAGACATAAACAGTCAGCTCCAGGGTTCACAGGACTGCCTACAGCAGTTTTCACATGCCAGAGCCCTTAGTCAGAGACAGCTGAATCCCAGACTGAAAGAGGCTTTCTTTGCTCGGGAGGAGGATTATAATACATAAACGATGTAAGACGTTCCCTGCAAGTTACACTCGAGCATTTCCAGCAGATGTTGGAAAAGAGGTTTGATTAGCTCTGGAAAGCTCCAGTTTATAAGCATTGCTCTGTAAGCCACAGCCTGGAGCTCTGTGTTTCCAAAACTGTACTGAGGTTGTAATTTAGCTTTAACTGGAAAAGTCAGTCAGCAGTGGGAGCCCTGGCAGCCTGTTTGACCGTGGTCTATCTATTCATGCTTGCGTGTCACAACCTGAACTGCTCCATTAGTGCTTCCCGTGTTACATCTTGGTGATCACATCAGACTGGGTGGTGGCTGTGTGTCTGCCTGGAGCAGTCCTGAGCTGACCCTTGGTTTTCAGTGTGCCAATGGCCCAAGCTGCAACCAGCAGCCATGCATGGAGCAGCTGCTGCAGTGGGAGCTGCAGTGGGAGCTGCAGGGCTCGGGAGCTCAGCACGTGCAGGCTCCACACACTGCCAGCCCTGCCAGAGCAGCCTGCAGCCAGCCAGCCCTCAGCCTGGCTGTGACACAGGCTGGGGAACAGATGTGCTTTGTTAATTGCTGAGGCTGTTCCTTCAGAGTAATGTAGCTGTTGCTGTTTAATCTGTCAGATCCTTCTCTGCCCCTCCCTTCAAGCCGCAGGAGCAGCAGGGGCCCCAGTGCTGCCGGGGATGTCACAATCCCTTGTGGGGACACTTTGCTGACTGATAGGAACTTGCTGGCTTTATCATCTCTTAATTATCCAGGCCTCTGGGCTGATGTAGGCTGGGTATGCAAGGCCTGATTGGCCACCTGCACCTTCTTAGGGGCTTTGAATGAACTTGGAGGGGATATTCCTCCTACTTCTGCCAAGCAGAGGGACTGGCTGATTAGTTTCCTGGTTTCCCCAGCACAAATCAGTTTTTGCTGTCAGTGCTGCATAGATGTGACTTCAGATCATGGAAAGGGACCTTAAAGATCATCTTGTTCAGCCTCCTTGCCACGGGTAGGGACACCTTCCACTAGACCAGGTTGTTCAGAGCCCCTCCAGCCTAGCCTTAAAATGATGACTGCATTCAGATTTTAAAATCCTCAGATGTGGTTGAACTCTTTACTGAAATTTGTGGATAACTTCCCTAAATCAGGGCTGTAAACCTGACAGATAAAGAGTGTTGTGTGTCAGTAAAGATTACTGTCAGCAGCCAAGCACCTAGCAGTAGATGAAACAGCAGGTGATCAAGAAAGTAGGGAAAAGGCTGTATTTTAACACTTGTCTCAGGCACAACCAATTTGCAAAAGGCATATCTTGATAAAAGCCCTCCTGGTGCCTCTGCTGTCGCTCCCAGATTAGGCCACAGTTGCCTTTGAAGATTTTTAGCATCTAATCCAGTAATTTTACACCACCAAAGCAAACTACAAATAAATTATTGGCCTTGATAGACTTAATCACGGTGCTCAAATTGTTTCTTCCTCTCTCTCTTTGCTCCATTGTCCCTTGGGCAGGTTTTGAAGTTCGATGCCTACTTCCAGGAGGAAGTTCCTATCTCTGCAGAGGAGCATTACAGGATCCGCCACGTGGGCATTTACTACTACCTGGAAGATGACAGCATGTGCATCATCGAGCCCAGGGTGAAGAACTCGGGTCTGCTCCAGGGAAAACTCATGAAACGCCACCGGGTGCCCAAGAACGAGCTGGGGGATTATTACCACTGGAAGGATCTGAACCTGGGCATCGACCTCCCCATCTACGGCCGCACCTACCGCCTGGTCAACTGTGACTCCTTCACCAAGGTGTGTTGTGGGGAGGACACTGACAGACTCCTGGGACCTGCAGGGTTTTAATTACCTGCTAGAGCCCAGCTGTTTGCAGCTGTGGATTTTGTGATATGGGTGCTCGCAGTCTTTCATTTTGCTTTTTGTGTAGATTTCTTTTTCCAGGCCGAAGGGGAGTTTAGGGTATGGCATCTGCTGAGGGCATGTTAACTGCTCAGTATTTTTGTCCCAGGACTGCTGGGAGTCCATCCTTTGTCCTCAGGACTTCCTTCTCTTTACAATAAAAATTCTAAGTTCGTGTCTGGGCAGTTTAACTGCTTGGAGGGCAGATGAAACGTTGTGCACACATGAGAGGGAAATGAGTGATCCTGACTCTTTTCTGATTTAATATTCCTCTCTTAGGAACAGTGGAAGGGAATACAAACAGTAATTCTGCACACATCCACAGCCAAGCCATGATCCATGGGTTGAGAATCATGGTATGAACTGACCTTTCTAAGAAAGCTTACTCATTCCCTGCTTTTCTATTTCTGGCTATTTCTGTGCCAGTAAATGAGAAAATAATGATCCAATAGCAAGAAATAAGAATTACCAGTACACTGGTATCCTGCTAGATTGTCCTTAGTAAAATATCAGCCCTGATATTTTACTACTATTCTTCCAGGCCAGGAGTTAGACTGCTCCAGGGACCATTCCCAATAGGTGAGTTACATGCAGTCAACCTGTCCTGGAGGCTGGGAGAGTTTAGGTCCAGGCTTTTCCTTGTCAGTTGGCCTCAATGCCCAGGAATGTTCCCAAGTATGTATAATATAGTGGTATAAATGTGGCTCTGGAGCCAGCTCTGCTGGAACTGGGTCAAGTCAGTCCCCATCAGATGAAGAGCTGATCCTCTTGTTAATGCTGATGGAAAACATGGAATGAGCTATGTGGGTCTACATCTCAAGGCCAATAGAGTATTTATCATTTACTGACATCTTCCAGACCAGAAAATAGTGAGTCTGAAAGTGTGAACCTGCCTTGTGAGTCTCCAGGGGGATCTCATATTCCTGTGGGAGATGTTTGCATAGGTGCTTCCTGGGCTGAATGTTTTCATGGACCACTTCCCAAAGCCAAAAAGGGAACAAGTCCCTTGACTTCAGAGGTTGTTTTGGGTGACTGATGCAAGTCCACGAGTAACACCCTGGATTTTGTTCGTGGTCCAAGGTAAGCAAAAAATCCCTTTATAAACAAGCAGATTGCACTCTTTCTGTGGGAAAAGTACTCCTGAAAGATGGAATGAAGCTGCTACTGGCACAAATCCTTGTGCCTGAAGGGTCTTGATGTGCCTAGTGTGGGTGACACTAGCTTCTGTCTGACACAGCCCTAAGTTCTTGCAAATTCAGGCTGAATACATCTGTGTTTATACAGCAATTTAGTCTTTTTCATTTACATAAAAGAAACCAACTGACAGTTATCTTCCATTTAAAGCCCTAAGACCAGGGAAAACTGTACTCAAGTGAAATCTGAGTTAGGATATTCAGGACAGGACTGCTCTGATTAATTAAAGGGTAAGCGAAGATAAGAAGCAGCTTAAACAAATAGATTTGTCATCTGCTGTTATTTTGCTGTTGCTGTAGAATTCACTGTGAGGGGTGAACTTGCAGAATTCTGACCTCTCTCATCCCAACCCACCTGTAACCTCTAGTCACCTCTTACCTTCAGAACTCCTGGCAGCACTAACACCTCAGGTGACCTTCCTAGGTGTTCCTGGAGAGCCAAGGAATTGAAGTGAACCCTCCAGAGGAGCTGGTTTTGGATCCTTACACAGAACAGCGTCGGACACCTGTGCAAAAACGCACCGTGCCCGCAGTTCCTGACCCCTTCAGGCAGTTTCTGACCTATGACACAAAGGTGAGAGAGCTGGGCATTACCCAAATTATTGTATAATTACCCACATCACACTGGTGAGGCACCTCCAGTCTTGTGTCCTGGTCTGGGCCCCTCACTTTAGGAAAGATATTGAGGGTCTGGAGTGTGTCCAGGGAAGGGGCTGGAGCACCAGGAGCAGCTGAGGGAGCTGGGAAAGGGGCTCAGCCTGGAGAAAAGGAGGCTCAGGGGGGACCTTCTGGCTCTGCACAACTCCCTGAGAGGAGAAGACAGCTGGGTGGGGTCAATATCTTCTCCCAGGCAACTGGAAATGGCCTCAAGTTGTGCCAGGGGAGGTTTATGTTGAATTAGGAAGAATTTGTTCACAGAAAGGGTGATTAGGCATTGAAACAGGCTGCCCAGGGGGGTGGTGGAGTCCCCATCCCTGGAGGTGTCCAAGGAATGAGTGGGCATGGCACTCAGTGCTCTGGGCTGGGTGACAAGGTGGGGATCAGTCAGAGGTTGGACTCAATGGTCTTCCAGCCTGAAAGATTCTGTGATTACAGTGAGTATGTGCTGTTGAAACCCAGGTCTTGTGAGTATCTGCAACCTCAGTCATTTTAAATTGTCTCAGTCTGCTGAACAGACTCCAGATTTGCTCCTTTCTTGGCTTTAGTGAGAAACAAAACCTTTTATGTTTTTTTCTGGGCTTTGTGCCTTGTAAACAGCTCCTCTTTGGATTGCAGAGTCTGTGCTCAATATCATCCATTACTCTCTTGCTTTCTGTTGGGATGAGATAAGCCACCTGCCTCTGGAATGTAGCAGCCAGATGCAGTTCTGTTGGGAATGGTCTTGCTGCATCCACTCCTCTCCTCCCCAAAAATATTGGTGCCAGGTGCCAGAGCAGACAATTTCAGACAAACACAAATGCCCCTTGCACTGACTACATTCTCCCTCAACCTCTCCTGCCTCTTCAGGAACTGAACCTTGGGGAACGCTTGAGCATCAAATTCATCACATCTCAACGTGATGAGTTTGATTTCTGTGGTACCAAAAGATGATTCTGATCCATGTTTGTCTGCTTTTTTTTTGTCTGCTTTTTTTTTCCTCCCCCCCAGGTGCTTCGCTTCTATGCCATATGGGATGACACCAACTGTGCCTTTGGTGATCACCATCCCTGTGTCATCCATTACTTCTTGGCAGATGACACAGTGGAGGTTCGGGAAGTCCACAAGAGAAATGATGGGAGAGATCCATTCCCGGTACTGATGAGACGCCAGCGCTTGCCCAAAATCTTTGTGGACAAGAACAGTAAGTTTAGATTGGCACAGCCATCTGTGCTAAGGTGTTATTATTTCATGGTCAAAAAAAAAAAGTTCTTCAAATGGTCACTAAATTCTTTATCTTTTGGGAAACAGTGGCAGGACAGCAGTGCCAGCATCTACCTATAACTATTTATACACCTTGCTTTTATATCCCTTTTCACTAGGAAATGTTAACATCTCCCTGATTAATTTATTTTTTTCCTTCTGCTCTCTTGTCCTTAAGAGAACTTCCCAAGCTGTGTGCTGGAGATCACTGACCACGAGGTACAAGAGTGGTATTCACCCAAAGATTTTGGTATTGGCAAAACTGTCACCCTCCTTGGACGCACCTTCTTAATCTACGATTGTGACAAGTTCACCCAGGACTTCTATCGTGAAAAATATGGCATCACAGACTTCCACCCAGTGGATGTAAATAAGAAACCACTTGAAAAAGCTCCACAGGTACTGCAAACAATTTCCCAAAAGAAGGGAGGAAAGGAAGCAGTTGGTGTAAGCTCTTATAGTAAAGGAGAGGTTCAGCCTAGTAAGAACCTGTAGAGAACAAGTTCAGCTTAAAGAAAACAATCAAGTAACTTGAAAAAGACAAGGCAAGAATGGTCATAATTGGTTTAAAAATGAAAGTGTGGCTGCACTCATCCTACTGAACTCTCCCTCACTCTCCAAAACAGTGTTGCCAAGTCCAAACTGCCTACTGGGGATGGTCACAGCCCTTGTTACCTCCCTAACTGAGCCTAGAAATGGTTTGGAGTTGTGGCTTAGCCCACAGGCATGATGGGGATTAGGTTACCAGTGTAACCATTTGATGGCTGAGTTCCTGTGCACGGGAAGGTTTAGTTGGAACTAGATGATTTTAAGGTTCTTTTCAACCCAAACCATTCTATGGTTCTTTAATATAGCCAAAACCTCTTAATTCAGAGAAATCACCTGGTTTTCTGAGTTTCAGATTTGCTTAATCCTCTTACATTTTCATTAAAGACAACCCATGGCCAGGCTGGTCTCATCCATCTCTACTGGGCAGGGTGTCACAGCTCTTGCTACCTGGTGGCAGAATGTTTCCTTCCAAATCTGATGGGTTTTGCTAGGTCTTGTAAACTTTGTCTTGTTCTTAGTTGCAGCTGTTTATGGTTGATATCTCCTCTGGCTGCAGGTAATTCCTCCCTATAATGGTTTTGGCATCCCTGAAGACTCTCTCCAGAACTGCCTTAGTCTGTTTCCAAAGCCTCCACGGAAAAATATCATTAAGATGCTGGAGAATAATCTCAAGGTCCTGAGGTACCAGGTGGCCCTGGTAAGTGTTTTCCTTGGTGGAATAGTGCCAGGAGGGTGGGAGGAGCAGCCTGCTCAGACAAGGCTGTTGGCAAACTCTCCTTTGTGCCAGTGGGAAAAGAGAGGTCCCCAAGCCAACATGAGTGTCCCTGGTGGGGGGATGCCATGGGGTAATTGTGTGCTTGCTGTGACAATTGGCAGCTCACAAAACTAAAAAAAAAAAAAGTAAACCCAGAAAGTACAAACCAGATCTGCTACAAACGCACAGCCATTTATGGAAAAACTCCCTCTGCCACTGCTATGTGACAGATGGCCCTGGCTGAAGCAGCCTGCACTGGGCACTGTGCCTTTGCCTGCCTGCCACCACTGCCACCAGCCAGTGCTTGATGTCTCTGCTGCTGGCTTCAGCCCCTGTCCTTCTCCAGGCAGGTCCTGGATGCAGCAGCCAGCAAGGAGCTGTCCTAGCAGAGCAGCCAAGTGCTGGTGTAGAAGCTGGAAAATCCATGAGAATGGTGTTTTCCACCCACAACAGCAGCACCCAGGGCCTGGCCTTTGTGCCAGCTTTACAGCTGGTTTATGCAAGGAGCCTCTGGCACATCCAGCAGCAGCGATGGCATTTCCTGTGTTGCCTTGTGCCTGCCCTCTCCAAACACTCCGGGTGGATAAGGGCTGGTTTCTTTTCCCTATTGTGCAGGAGTTCCCTAAAGGTCACAGCTGAGTGAGGAGTTAAGATCCACTCAGCTTTCAACTAAGCAAGTTAATCCACTGGTGTGTCAGGGGAGTGACTTCCTGTGACTAAGGGCTGAAGCAGCACCAGCCTCTCTCAGGCACTCAGCATAATGAAAAGTGTAATTTAAATCTCAATTTTACAGCCCCTCTGGGATGGATCATTCCATATAGGATATTCCTTTCTCTTGGATTACTCAGGCTGTGGAAACACTGAATATAGTTGGTAACTTCAGCCCAGATTCTGCTTCAGTGGCTTGAGTTAAAGCAAGTAACCTTTGAAATTCAGATCCTAAGTGCTGGCTAGTGCTTTGTTACACTATGTCAGCACATCAAGTGCTTTGTTTAGTCAGCTATAAAAAAAGCTCTGGGTGCTTAGGAGTGGGTTACTAGGTACTCTTAAGAATCCCAGGTAAGGAAAACCTTGAAACAAGGTTCGAATGCTCTGTTCCAAACCTGCTACCTTTACTCCAGGAATCACCAGTGCCTGAGGACAAAAATCGCCGTTTCATCCTCTCTTATTTCCTCTCCGACGACACCATCAGCATCTATGAGCCCCCAGTCAAAAACTCTGGCATCACTGGAGGCAAATACTTAAAAAGGACCAAAGTTACCAAGCCAGGGTCTACTCCAGAGAATCCCATATACTATGAGGCCTCTGACTTCACCATTGGTTCTACAGTTGAAGGTAAAATCCAGCCTGGATATAATCTGCTCTGATATGTCATTTATTGCATGGACAGTGCATATCCCTTCCCTCACTTGAAAGATCTGCTGCTTCTGGATCTCCTCACATCTGAGTTTCCAGACCAGCAGCTGGTGTACATTGATACAACTTTGTTACTGTCAGTGTTTGAACTTTTCAATCAGTGAAATTATTCTTACTTGAAGAAGTGAAACAAGTAGCAGAGCTGGCTCAAAGCTGAGCCCAGCCACAGGAGAGGAATCCTGCTCCCTCCTGGATAAAGAAATTACTTAAATCTGTGCTAAAAACCAGGTGACACTAATTCTTTAATGCTTCTTCCCCAGTGTTTGGCCACAGGTTTGTTATCATTGACGCTGATGAATATGTGCTGAATTATTTGGAGAGACATGCAGAGAGTTTCCCTGCAGCAACAGTGCAATCCATAAGGGATCATTTCAGCCCACGGAAGGTGGTAGTGGAGACTACCAGCAGGTAGCTGCAGAGAATGGGGTGGTGGGGCTAAATAAGCCTCAGGGTTGACAGCTAAGGGCATTTTCAGCAGCCACCCTGGGCTCCAGCCTCTTGCTCTGCTGGTGGTTCAGCTCCAAGAGGCTGTGTTTGGGCACATTCAGAGGGTGTGAAGTGTGTACAGTAAAATGTTGTGGCTGCTGCTGGCCCCAAAACCTCCTGGGACAGCTCTGGCTCAGCAGCAGAGACAGGGAAGTGGTCACAGCACCCAGCCTGAGTTCAAGAAGTGTTTGGACTTCCAGCCAAAATCATAGAATCACAAAATGGCTTGGGTTGGAAGGACCTTAAGGATCAGCTCAGTCCAACCCCTGTCGTGGGCAGGGACACCTTCCACTATCCCAGGTTGCTCCAAGCCCCGTCCAACCTGATCTTAAACACTTCCAGGGATGGGGGACACATCATTTCCCAAAAGGCGTCAGTTCACTGTAACAGATGCTGCCAACTTGAGCTGCTTGATGGTTGCAGGCTCAGCAGGTGGTGGGGGGAGTCTTTTTTAGGGCATTTATTCCTTTGCTTATCAGCCCATCAGAGCCTAGACCACATCCTCCTTTTAGCTGTCTGGACCCAGTTTGTGTGACCCAGTAACAACCCTGTTACCTGAGAACATGGTTTGGAGGCAGTTATATCGTGGCTCTGGTTGAAACTCAAGTTTCCCAGTTTCTGACACTGTGGAGCACACAGGGAAATGCTCCTTTTTCACTCAAGTGTCACAGCAAGGCTGCCAAAATGAGTTTTTACATGAAATCCTGTTATTCCTTTCTTCCACAGTGGCATTCCCAAGAAGGACCTGGATGATTTAATTGTGGAGGTTCAGAGAGAACTGAAGCTCCAACAGCCCTTCAACACCAGGCAGTTTCATGAGGCATTTCATCATTTTGACAAGGAGGGCTCTGGCTTCCTGGATAAAACAAGCTTTTTAAATATTTGTGACAGGTTCAACGTGCCAACCAGCACCATTCTTCTTAAAAAGGTCAGATGGAAGGGGTGCTGTGCATGTGGAATTCCCCTCCTGTGGCTCTTCCAAAAGACCTCTTCTAAAAACCAACCCTAACCAGCTGCTCTAACCTTCAAAGGGGAAAAAATTCAAGAAAAGGGGAGGAAAATCCCAGTTCAGAAAAACTTCTGGGCTGTTGGACTGAGCCTGTGTCTTAGAGGAGATAATAATTGCTGTCCTCTAAGGAAAGGCAAAAATGTAATCCAGGTTGCCCCCCATGTTTGACTGCTCTGTAATGTGTGAAAATTCCTGCTGGTTCAGGTCTTGGATGAGTAGAAGAGGTTGTGTATCGTGATAGAGATCAGGAATCATGACAGAGACCAGGGATAGGCTCCTGCAGAGCTTGGAGTGTCTGTGATGGCTTAAGCACAGCTGGGATTGAGTAGAGGTGACACTGAGGTGTTCAAGGAATGTGCCTTAAAAAAGCTTAGAGACATTCTGAGTTTAACAGCAACTGAACTGAAGGTCTAAGAACTAATTATTTAAATATTATTATTAATTTTAGAATCATAACGCCCTGGTTAACACTTGCTGGGCACTATAAGCAACAAACAGCACATGGAGATCACAGTCTGCAAAGCAGAAAATGTGAAGGAAACTGAGGGAAAAATTCCTGCAGTGAGGATGGAGGAGGATCCTTTCAGGAATACGACTGGCAAGGATATTTCCTCAGCATCATGGGATAGGCAGTAGATTAGTGGCCAGTAAAGGGGGACTCAGACTTTAGAGAAATCTAGAGACCAGAGGGAGTTATTTCCCCTGCTAAAATAAAAACTTTTCTAAAGCAGCCAATGCTGAGCATCACAGCCACGGTTAGAAACGTGCATGGGCAGGGGATTTGTGTCCCTGAATGTGGGATGAATAAAGGCCCTGACAAGCACCCAGGACTCTGCTGTACCAGAGCTCATCAGAGCTCACTCTGCCCTGAGGAATTTACAGTGTGGTGACAATCCCTGCTCCACTCAGAGTGGGAGAGAAGTAACATCCCTAAATTTATGTGGAGAACCTGTGACAATTGAAGCTAAACTCCCACGTTTGAGCCTCGGTCTGGGATGTACGGCACTAAAAACATCCATCTCCTCTCCTGAAATCTTAATCCCAGTGTTCCCAGAGCCCTGGGAAGCGTGGCAGGGCTATAAATTAAACATATGGCAGAGAGTTCACTGCCTGGAGAGGAGCACAGCTGTCAGTCACTGACTGAAGCAAACCCCAGAGAATCTGTCTCCAGGCGACAAGGGGAAGAAGAATCCTTTCAAGGAATTGTGATATTAGACCTTTTCCATCTCGCTGGGTGTCAGAAGGAGATTAGTTATGCAATTAAAGAAACAAAAGCCTTCTTTCTTCCCCTGAAGCACACAAAGGCTGTGGCTCTGTAACACAATGCAGGGTCAGGCACGGACACCAGAACTGGCTCATTAATGGGGCTGTCACCGAGCTCAATTATCTGTGTCTCCCCTTTATGCCATGTGCACACAGCAAAGTGACATTAGGGAACAGTGACTGTTCACATGCACTGCCCCCACCCCACTTCTGGCAGGGATTTCTGCAAGATTCCCAGTGGCCCATCTCAGTCTGTGGCCATGCTTTGTGTTTTTGTGGCTCTGTTGCCACTCTGGTGAGGCCCAGAGGGAAATCAGGATTAAACTCAAACACTTTTAACTCCTCTCCTTGCATAGATTTGAATATTTAGACCATCAAGTCCAACCTTTAGGTCATCGAGCTCAATCCTGAAATGGTTGGACTTGATGATCTAAAGGTTGGACTCGATGATCTTGTAGGTCTTCTCAGTTCTTAATGGTTCTGTGATTCCAAGTTTACCTGTGAATCAGGATTACCAGGATGGGGAAATCCATGCTGGGGAATAACATCTCCTGCTCTGTCACACAAGGAGAACTCTGGGCACTTTCCCCTAAAAACAACCCCAATTTTGCAGCTTTTTCCAATTCTTTATGGTGTTTGCTGTGTTTTTTTGTCCCCACAGCTGATTGACTACTGTTCCTGTGATGACAACAAGGTAAACTACCGTGACTTCCTTCTGGCCTTCCCTAGTAATCTCTTCCCAGAAGCTGAAGGACAAGACCAGCAAATGATCTGCTGACTTGAAGACATTGTACTTCAAAAAGGATGTTCTGGATTTCACCCTTGCTTCATTCTCTCCCTTTCACAGACCCAGCTGATTCCACTCTCATGTTAACTTTTTTTCATTCCTAACCTCTTCTTGCCCTTTTAGCCACCCCCAAACTCAACTTCACAACTTCTGGATGTTGAAATGAAACTTATAGGAGGAAAAAAAAAAAAAGTTATTCTGAGAACCAAAGTCAGGTTCTTCTGTTTTCTCAACCTTTTAGTGCAGTACTTCAGAGAGCTAAAGCTCTCTGGAGCAAAAACCACTCCAGGTTTCTCTCAGATGGGCCTTTCACCTTCAAGTAGTGAAGACTGCCACTTTGTTATTAAATTGTAATAAAACTGTAGTTGCTATAAAAGTGTTTAAAAGTGTGTTTTAAATTGAATGGCTGGAATAGCTAAGGATTAAAATAAGGGTGGGGGAAAACACACAAATTCTGATTCTGGTTCTACTCAAAATACGGTGATGGTGGTGAGTTTATCTGGAGGTAACACGGGTCTGGACACAAATCTGCTGACAGCAGCTCTGTGTTTTTTAACAAGAAGTTGGGAGAACAGTTTTAGGACTGAGATCCCATCTTAACCCACCTTATCCACCTGTCACCTCACAGAGAGGTCTCCAAGGAGAAGGGAACACGGGCAGTTGGCATAGCAATAGAGCTGTGACACCCGTGCTCCTCTCAGAGTCACGTTGCTCATCTCCCCGTGAAGGTAATGCATGAGCCTTCTCACCCCGAGTGACACCTGCCAGGTGTTGCCATGGTGCACACAGGAGAGGCAGCTGTCACACACACAGAGAACAAAGCTCTCTGGAACAAAATGCTGCTTTCCATCAGCTTTTGCACCGTGGATTCCCACTTCCCCTCAGACAGATGAGAGTCTCCATGTGACAGCTCCCTCCTGTCTCCCCTTGTTTGGAAAGGTCACTGCTCTCCCCTTCTGGGCCTGTTTTGTGCTGCTGCTCACCCTGACCAAGGATCTCTGGTCCACCTTGGATTTCAAGAGACCAAAAACTTACAGATTAATTTACTTGAGCTGTAGAAAGTCAGAAACTATTTCCTGTACAGGCTATGGAATCATAACCTAACTCTCAGCCAAGTAATGTCGTGTGCCTGGGGCCAGCTGCACAAAATACACAATATAGCTCACCAAAAATATGTGCCTAAACCACATCAGATAAATCATCTCCTACAAATACCCTTATCCTCCACTCCCTCTGATGAAAGCAGCCATGAATAATGAACTCTGGAGCAGCTGCCCATGCTGTGGACATGGGAAATGTGGGAAGATGAATCCCAGCTGCAAGGGCTTGGGGTGACAGGGTAAGGGGGAATGGCTTTAAACTGAAAGAGAGTAGATTTAGATTGAATATTGGGGGAGAAAAAATTCTTCCCTGTTAGGATGGGGAGGCACAGGCTGTCCAGAGAAGCTGTGGCTGTTCCATCCCTGGAAGTGTCCAAGACCAGATTGGACAGGGCTTAGAGCAACCTGGGATAGTGGAAGGTGTCCCTGCCACACGGACAGCTTAGCAATAATAAAGCATCAGTGGAAACAGCACTGGAAGAATCTATGCCTTTTATTTATTTATTTATTTGAGAAAAATACTTCTGCTGAGTTTATCACAAAAGTCATTGAACAACGAACAACAACAAACAAAATCCGTACAAAAACTGAAGTGACAGGAAGAATGAAACAAACGGCATAAAACACCAGAGACTGTTAATTCCCCCCTCCCCCTCCAAAATCAGGAAATTTTGCACTAAAGCATAAATATGGAAGAACAGAAATTTTCCTCGAGTTCCTCTGTTGAAGTTTGATCAGTCAAGTTCAACATTTTCAAGGAAAAACTACACACCTCTGCCTGGCTTCCCCAACAGCCACTCTTCCCAGAGAAACCCCACACACAGCTCCAAGGAGGAGCAACATTGCTGGGCAAAAACCTACTAAACCACCCCTTCATCCCCCAGGAAGTTTCCTGGAAGGCTGTAAATCAAATCCCATCATGCCCATCCACTGTTGACACAGTCTGGGGTCCATCTACCAAAGGCAAGAGCCTGAGGCTGCTGTGAACCCCCAGGCACTGCAGCAAAGGCAGGGTGGCTCCAAGCTCCCAGAGTTACTTGGAGGCAAGGAAGAGACATCCCAGAGTGGCCACTCTTCCTTCCAAACTGGAAGCCTACCAAAAATACCTTTTAAAACACTGAGTTGAAGGCAAGGGGACCTACAGGGGAACTGGAACTTGGCTACTACTAACCCAAGCATCATGAGTAAGAAGAAAGAATCCTAAACAACAATAACAACAACCAGACAAAACGCGACTGTAATGCCCCATAATGTGAGAGTCACTCAAAAACTGTATGTGAAATGCTACATCTGTTCTTCCTCCACCCCCTTCTCTTCTCAAGCCCATTCTCCAACTACCTAAGGCAAGAAGAGAGAACTAGTGCTGGTATTTTACAGCTCTTCTAGGCTAGGACAGGAAAACACTGTACTTCACCCCAAAAACCACAGGCTACTCAATTCCTGACCTCCTTAGGCTGGATAATGGACACAGACGACTAAAGCAGCCTCAAGCCCACAGGAAGGGTGTAAGGAATCATGTCCCACTGGAAGTTTTGGATAATTTCCATCACCTGTGGTGGACAAGAGCTCCTGTTCACGGTTGGATCTTGGATTAAAGGTTGGACTTCAATGAGTTTGGAGGCATTTTCCAACCTCAATCACCAAACAATTCCACAATGTTTTCTGCAGATGACACAGGGCTTGACAAGATGGGGCGTGAGAAGGGCATCCACTAAAGGGAAGTGAGCTCGTGGCACTTCATAGGCAGAGCAGCCAAGGACAGACTGACCACTAAGGGCTTGCAATGAAAATGCTCCAAGAAAAAGCTCTTTGGGCTGAAAGGAAGGCTGGATCTGCTGAGAAATGACACGGACACAGGAGCAGTTACTGCGGGCTTGCAGCCCTGAGATTGTGCTTGCACTACAACACAGGGATTGGAGCAGCCCATGGCAGCCCCTCTGATGGAGAGGGGATTGCAGTGGATATCACCTCACAACAAAGGCTCAGCTCAAAAAAAAAAAACAAAAAACACAAAACCCACAAAAAGCCAGGTTTGAGTCTAACAGAAGGATGAGGATTTGTAAATATATGGAAGGGCTAAAAAAAAAAAAAAAAAAAAAAGCCCCATCATCTATAGGTTTAAAAAACCAAAATCATAAAAAGAACACATGGAAATGCTTCAAAAACAAATGTCCCTTTTCCAGGTAGCTCTATCAAAAAGAAAACAAAAAACACATAAATGTAGCATATGTTGTACATACGTAGTAACAAAGGAGGGTGTTCAGCTACAGGTATAGTGCACAGAGAGGCTACAACATAAGGCACTTGGGATACAAAGCATCACCAGCTACTGTAGGAAGAGAGAGGATTGTGCAAGTGGAAAAGCTGCCTGAAGCCAAGCAGGCAGGAGGAGGAATCACGCAGAAGCCGTGTTTTTGGGGGCCTCCACGTGTCACCTGCCAACAGTCAGCAGCTCGGCTGCTGCAAGGAAAGGAAAGGCCTGGCCAAGGCTCTGGGGAGGTGCCAGCCAGCAGTTGCTCCTGGAGGGCACTGGCAGTGGATGGCAGGGGATGGGAAGAGGCAGGAGAAAGGAAAAAACCTCTCACACCAGACCTTTTCCATGTTCTCCGGACATAAAGCTCTTTTCCCCCCCAGTCAAGCTGCACTGCAGGTCCTGTCGCTGCCTCTGAGCAAAAAGTGTTTTATCCTCCCAGCACAGGCTACAAGGAGCAATGGCAAAGGTACCACCAAGGGCTCTGCTCCAGCCTCCTTCTCCAGCTCCCCTGAAAATGGGGAAAGCCCTCTCCTGCCAATATGTCTCACCTGACACTCAAATGTTGTGGGGATTGAGGAAGAAGTGGAATTTGACCAACTGTCCTCCTGTCCCTGCATGTTTTCTCCCTCCAAGGCCTCCTCAACAAGGAGAGGTGGGGGAAAGGAGAAAAGACACCCAGATAAACGGGAAAAAAACCCAACTCAACTCAAAGAGGGGCAGAAAATCAACTGTCACCCGTTCCTCAAAACACGACTGGCGCGAAGGACAACAGCACCAGCCTCAAGCTGGAATTGCACTCGGAGAGAACCGGAGTTCAGCAGCCCCCAAGGGATGAGCCAGGGGCACACCAAGGACCAGTCCTGGACTGCACATGGAGAGAACCCCCAGCTCTGTGTCCCTCTCCTCACCCAGCCAAGGGGACACACCACGAGTCCCCTGCTCCTGCCGTGGCGAAGCAGAACTAAAGCTACGGCCGACTTCGCTGCACAAGAGGCACCAACAGCAAAGCCCAGCTCAGGAACCGCCCCAGGGGACAGTGTGGGGACAGAGGTGCCACTACTGCTCACCTGCCAAATCTAGCCTGGCACCCCAAGAAGAAGCCCAGTGAGATGGCACTGACCCATGAAACCCCAAGCAGATGCTGCTCCCCAGCAGGGTCAGCGAGGGATCACGCTGGTGGGATGTGGCTTTCCACAAGATCTCCTGCCAGCACCTGGAGGTGGCAGTGGGCAGGAGCAAGGGAGGAAAGTGGTCTGCAGCAACAGATGGCCTCTGAGGTAGATTTGAGACAATTCCATCTGCCAACAGCTACGTCTCGCAACCCAGGCTTTTCCTAAAATGCAAGCTGCTCCTTGCAGCCCCTGGCCTCCTTCTCCTTCCTTCCCTGTCATCTCATTCACAGCTCAGAAAGGGATGAAGGGGCTAAGATTTTTGGAAGAAACCCTGGATTTGATAGCACCTTGGGTGGATACAAGCACTGTATCCTTTGGAAACAAAGAGTGAAGCTGGTGGCTGCCGATGGCACGGCTGGACTGGTACGGTAGGGACGAGGAAGGCTGAGGTGACAGCACGAGGGGCACAGTCCCACTGATGCAAAAAACCCTTTTCAGCAACCAGTTTGTCAGCTGGATGTGGTCATGAGCAACAAGAACACCAGGTCCACAAGGCACAGACAAGCTGGCAAAGGGCCTGGGCTGACAGGAGCCAGGCCAGCGCTCAGAGCAGGGCAGGCATCAAGGATTCATGTGGAACTGAGGATGCTTCTGCCCCATAACAAAGCACTGAGACCTGCAGAGCCCTGGGCCCAGCTCTTGGGGCTGGGAGACCCAGAACAACCACGGGGCAGCCAAAAGAAACCCAGCTGGGGCAAGCAAAGGCTGGGAGGTGGACCTTCCATATGAAGAGGGAAGTTCTCTCCCTTCTCTGCTGCCCAGCTCTCGAAAATCCTCAAAAGCAGGGTTCAGAAAACCCCAGTTAACCAGAGGTCCACCAGGAGACAAGACAGGGTTGAGCTTCCTCCATCAGACCCTGGTCTCTCTTTGCAGCATCGCCATCCTGCCGAGCGCTGGCCAGATGTGCCCCATCTCACCTGAGAGCACCCCTGAGCCTCAGATCTCACAGCCCCAGCACATTCCCCCAGGAATCTGATCCCATAACACACATTTGGTGCCTTCAAGCTGTCGTGGCCCTGTCCCAGGGGCTCAGGGAAGCACCATGAAGAGAGGGGAGGAACATGCTGTAGGAGAAAAAAGGATTGTTTGGAACCATCTACGATACATTTGTAACCATTAACCAAAATAACAGAACACTAAAAATAGAAAAGAATAGTAAAAAAAAAAATTGCACGCTGGTTTATGATCAAACAGAGGAAGGCAAAACCAGGAGGGCTGGAAAAGGTTCCTATGAGGGGGATGGGAGAACAGGAAAGGGGCCTTTTTGGTTTTATTGCAAATGGTTCACGAGAGCAAGAAAGGGAGGGAGGAGAGCGAGAGACACCTTGGGAAGATGATTCCAAGCCTTTCAAGACGCCGCTCGTGAGGAGCAGGAGGAGGGGAGGCTGCTCAGTCCTGGTATCTCACCCTCCTCCCCAGGAGACAACCCTTGGCTTCTACGGAGACTTGAGCTTCTTGGTGCGAGGTGAGGTTCCGTTCTCTGCTTTCACCACTCCGTTTTCATGGTAACCTGGGGATGAAACAAAGGGACATGGAGCGGGTGAGGGGTCTAGAGGGAATCTGAGGGATCTTGGGGGTGGTTAACCTGGGGAAAAGAAGGTTCAGGAGGGACCTTCTTGGTCTCCTCACCTCCCTGACAGGAGGGTGCAGCCAGATGGGGCCCTGCTCCCAGGGAACAAGGGACAGGACAAGATGAAAAGGCCTCAAGATGCCACAAGGGAGGTTTAGGTTGGACATTACAAGGAATTTCCCCACAGAAAGGGTGATTGAACATTAGAATGGGCTGCTCAGGGAGGTTTGGAGTCACCACCCCTGAAGGTGTCCAAGGAATGACTGGAAGTGGCTCTCAGTGCTCTGGTCTGATTGACACCATGGTGACTCGTCAAAGGCTGGACTCCGTGATCTTGGAGGTCTTTTCCGACCTAAACCATTCTGTGATTCTATGGAGAAAGAAACTTTGTCCCTTGAACAAGCCAAACCCTTTATCCTCTCAGGACTGGCCCACAGACATGGACAGGGAAACCCCTATGTGTAGGAATGCAATTCCCACACCCAGCAAGTGTTTTCCATATAGGGGAAAGTTTAAGACTCACCCCTTAAGGTAAAGAACCCAGAAACTTCGATACCCTCCTGGCAGTGATTGGCTCAGCGCCAGCACAAAAACATGGATTGGGCTCTGAGACTGTAACTCAAAGCCTGTTGTTAATTTCACTGGCAGCAGGCCAGGTTGTCCCTCCTAAAACATTCAGTATTTATGAAGGAGCACAAAAGAAAAGAGAGGCTTTTTGGAGTGTTTCTAGCAAGATGTCAGAGGTTTTCTCAGACACCTGTGCGCGGCTTTTCTTTTGTTTTCTGCAACGTTTGTTATTTTGTTATTTTGAAAAGTAAAAGGTTTAATAAAGCTCTGCACCTCTGAAGAGCACTCTGGCTCAAATTAATTTTAGCCACTTCTCTGCCAAGGCTGGACCCTCAGAGATTGATAGACTTACAGGTGGTTCATTACACTCTGACCACACGCTAACCTGTATCACCCATGACATCAGGACGCTGCTGGGGACACCCTGCACGGGCAGCAGCCTGCTGGGGGACGCTGAACCCCAGGACTGACAACCTCCACAGTGCCACCCTCCCAGGCTGGTGGCCGAGGTCTCTTGAGCAGCTTGGTTTGCTGCTTGGTGCCGGCGGCAGTGGCGGTGGCTCGCTTCCGACTGCTCTGCTCGTTCCAGTACTCCCTCCAGCGCCGCAGCTGGAAGTGGATGAAGCGCCACATCACCGAGGCCTGGAAGAGGCACACCAACAGCAGCACACTCATTCTGCCAGGGGCGGAGAAGAGGCAGGCTGAGAACACAGCAGCGAGGCCACCCCCAGCCCGGCCTTGCCCCCCCAACACCGGGGCTGGTGGCCGAGGTCCCCTCATGTGGCAGATGCCATCCCTCCAGCCACCACCTCTGCTTTCTGCCCCTCTGTGCCCAGAGCAGCTACATTCCTTTCCCTCCACACCATAAAGCCCTCAGGTTCTGATTCATTGATTCTTTCGGCTTTAGGGCAGGAATGGATGAACAGGATCATCTCAACCAGCACTGCCCAAAACACAACGTGGTACAGTCAAGGTATGATGGTCCCAGATGATCTAAAAGGTGGAAGGGAGGTAAAGAAAGACCCTCAGATCCTCAGGTGTGCCAGCAGTCCTTGGCTTCACAAAGCTTGGGAATGACCATGCCTAGCAAATTCTGAACTGAACCCACAGCTGCTGCAAGGGTGAGAAAGGCTCCCAGACTTGCCAGACTGCAAGGCATGAGGAGCTGATTCCACTCTCTGCTTCCCACATCAATGGGCAGCAAAACATGGCCAAGCAGAAGGGAAAATGCCTTTTCCTTGACCACATCCATGTAAATGCACTTACAGGTACAACAGGGAAAGCTTGCAAGCATTTCTCCAAGACAGGCTTGTGCTTTATAAATTCACTTGGTTAACACTTTAGTTCCTGACTTTTCCCCTCCATTTTGGCTCTGTGTAGCCTTTAAACCTCTCCTTGCTTCCTTCACACCCCCCTCAGCTCACTAAGACCTTCCCTAAATGGAATCAGGATCAGATCCTCACTCTCTGGATCCCATTTGGATGGAGCTTGGAGCTCCAAGTGATGGTCTACTGATGGTAACCATGACCACAGGAGGGGTTGGAACAAGATGATCTTTAAGGTCCCTTCCAACCCAAACCATTCTGGGATTCCCCGATTTCCAAACTCAGCAAAACCCACGCTGGGATAACACAGCCAAGGAAGACACAGGAGACATTCCTACCTGAAGAGAATGTTGTTGAAGAGGAAGCTGAAGAAGTTCCCTCTCTCGGGGTCCAGGGCCTGGCTCTCCACGCGCGGCAGCCCGAAGCCGATGACCAGGATGTACAAGGTGAGGGTGAAGAGCCTGGTGACCACGAACACGACGGCCCAGACGTTAAACCTGCAGGAGGAGGGCAAGCAGAGGTGTGGGCAGGAGCAGCCCCAGTGCTGACCCAGGAGGTGACAGCAAGGTCCTGGGCTCCAAAGGAGGATGGGAGCCACAGGCAGGTTTCCTGCTTACAGCTTCTCGTTGTTCTCGTCCGTGAAGTAAACCAGCCGCGCCATGTGGAAGAAGAACTCGGCCAAGTACTGCAACAGCAAGAGGATCAGCCCCAAGCGGGTTAAGCTGGCAGGGAAGAGGAAGAAAAAAGCATCACTGGGCTGGTCAGCCTTTATTCTTCAACCTTCATCCTTCAAAACCAGCTACAGTCTCAGGCCTGCTGTCCATGAGCTGCAGCGCCAGCCCAAAGCCAGACCTCTGTGCAGCAGTGGGGGCAGGACTGCAATAGGGGTAACCCCTGTCTACAAACCATCAACACAGTCCAAAACACTAGCAGAGCTGGGATGTATCCAACACAAAACCCTATGGCTGGCAAAACGGCTCTGCTTTTTATCAGAGGATGGGAAGGGACCTTAAAGATCATCTAATTCCAACCCCCTGTCCTGGACATCTTCCACTGTCCCAGGCTGCCCATCCAACCTGGCCTTGAACACTTCCAAGGAAACCCTGTGGACAACCTGTGCCAAGCGCCTCACCACCCTCACAGTCAAGAACTTCTTCCCAATATCCAAATCTCTCCTCTTTTAGTTTACAATCATCCCCCTTGTCCTATATACCTGCCTAGGTAAAAAGTCACTCTCCACTGAAACAATCCCATTTATTCCTTCGAAGCCCCTCTCCCCACTGAGTATTCCCAGGTGATTCCCAGGGCAAAAGAAGCTGCCCAGCCCTATCCCTGGTGTTGTGGGGGATGCTGAGGCAGGTGAGTGACTCACTTGAGCAGGTAGGCGCCGGCGATGTGCAGCAGGTAGAGCGAAATGCAGCGCAGCTGCCGGGGGATCTCCTCCTGGCAGGGGCAGAAAAACCAAATCAACCTCTCAGCCCCCTCCACCCACCCTCTCCCAGAGCTTCCTCTCCCAAAAACCTCCACCTGGCTCTCACCTTGCGGACTTTTTGGAAGTAGAGCTCGGGCAGGGCGTGCAGCCAGTACGCCAGCTGGCACAGGTAGAAAAACTTCACCTGGTACCTGAAATGCAGGGAGGAGCCACGTGAGCCAGCCCAGGCCATGGCAGGACCCCAAGAACCCACGTGCCAGGGCAGCAATGGGCAATCCCTCCACTGTTTTGGAGCCATGGGATTTAGGAGAAATCATTTCAGGGCTGAAATTATTTGCTGAGCCAAAACAGCCACACATGGAGTTTATCCAGATGCTTGTGCCATGGCCTCTGTGCTCTCAGCAAACCTCATTTTTGTAAGAAACCAAGAAGGAATGGTCATCCCCCACTACACTTCTGCTGTGAAGAATGAACAGCAAAGAGACTTTCCCAAGGTGATGCAGGAAACAGGCAGGATGAGTAACCAAGCCCACAGAGGTTTCCTCATGAAACCCTCTGGAACACCCTCCCCAGGCTCACAAATGAGATATCCCCATTCCCCATGGTCTCACTGCAGCATCCTTGCTGCAGGCTGCACGCAGAGGGTGCTGTGCTGCCAGCACCCCACTCCCAGCAGGCAAAACCACGGAGAGGAAGGAAGTGGCCAGCCCCAGAACAAAATGCCCTCGACAAGTGCTTACGGCAGATAAACATGCGGGTAGTTTTCCCACAGACTCCGGGGGTTTGAAATGTATCCTTCCTGAAAAAGAGAAGAGAGGCAAGGCTTCAGCAAAACAGAACAGGTTATGAGAGGCTGGGCTGATGGTACAGTGAAATGAGGAACTGGGGATGACACCCGAGTCTCGTCACAGCCTGCAGGAAAAAATAAAGTTTCCTGTGAGGGGCAGGGCTGAGCTCTGCATCTGTGGGTCTCTAGCACCCCTCTAAAATTTCACCAGGCCCCTTGTTTGGGGGCTGAAGGCTCAGCCTTCAGCTCAGGAGAGGATATTTTAGGGTTTGGAATGCTCTGGAGGTGTAGGGGTGAGATTCCTGCAGCATGGCTCAGGCAGCTGTGTGCATGGTCCACAGGCTTTTTTCCCACTGGCATCTCCAACCCCAGCAGCACTTAAGTAACAAGAAATGCTTCTGATGATAAAGAGGAACAGAAAACACCAACAAAAATAACTGGATATGAATTGCAGGATTTTTTTTTTCCAGCTCTTGCCTTACAGGATGGGACTCCCTCCTCTCTCCTGTCACATAGATGCTGCCCTGGGTTTTGCAAGGAGATGCTGGCATGAGAAATTTGTCCTGCCCAGTCACCATCATCCATTTCCTGTCTGTCCCAAGACCCTTTTTTCAGCTGAGGAAGGCCAGGGAAGCACAAGGGTGACTTGTTCTGCACATGCTGAGTGTTTGGGGAGCACATCACAGCAATCTGGGCTGTACAGGAGGCTCCAGGCCCAAAGCTGCTGAGGGATGGGTCTGGCACCAGGCAAGGGGAGCCCAAAACCAGCAGCATCAACTGTTTTGTTAAAGTTTCCTTCCTCAGAGCCCTATGAGGCAGAAGCAGTGGAGCAGATCTCTAGAAATGCTGGCCTTGAAGGGAAAAGTAGTTCTCTAAGGTGGAGTGGCAGGACCCCCTGAGCAGTGGGGAGGGGATCTGTCCCCAAGGATCCATCCCCAGAGCCACTGGAGACCACAGCTGGACCCCAATGGCTGCAGGTAGCAAAGCATCATCACTTCACACTGCCAGAACACTCAGATCTCTCCCACACCTCCTGTTCTTCCCTCCCCCTTCCTTCCCCAATGAGAATTTTCCCTCTGAGTTCTCTGGGTTGACACATCCCCAAGGAACACGTGGTTTCCCTGTTTTCAAAGATTCCCTCACCATCAGCGTGCCAAGGAAGGAACCACAAAGAAGGACCCCAAAATTCTGCACATTACACCCATGACCCTGCAAAAGGCACCCAAAAACCTCAAGGCACTGAATATACTTAAGGAGGAAAATAAGCTGAGAAAGGCCTCAGGTCCTGGAGCAGAGGATGGAGACGATGGGGCCAGGCAGGAATTTTGAGGCCCAGCTCCAAAAACATTTGACAGCCCATTTACCTGCACCTCATACAATACAGAAGGATCTCCCAAAACTGCCCTCAGGCAGTGGCTGCGAAGATCCACCACAGCTGAAAACTAAACTGACTGAAATGTGCCTGTTTTGGCCCACAGGGTGGCTGGGGACTCTGCTGCCAGTGAGATTTCGTGCTCCAGAGCCCACGACTCCCCCTGGAAACCCAAATGCCAGGCAGCCCCGTGCCTTACCGTCACCATGACGTACAAGCACCAGATGACAGAGGTGAGGTGGAAGGCAACCAGCTGCCCTGACTCATTGAACTTGCTGTGCTTGACCTTGGAGAGATGCAGACGCCTGTTGATTTTCTGGGAAGGAGCAGAGGGAGAGACAAACAAGAAGAAAACGTGAGCCACCATCAACTCTCTCCTCCTCCTCCTCACCCAGAGGAGCCCCCAGAGATGAAGGCTCACTCGTCATCACCTCAGCCCCCCCAGACCACCCCCAGAAGAGCATTTAACCACAGCCCCCCGTGGGACTTGAGGCATTTTGAGGACACAGGACAGGGAATGGCGCTCACGTCCAGGACGTATTCCTGCACCACCGCGTGCAGGACGATGGCGATGAAGATGTAGAAGAGGATGGTGACCAGATCCTTCAGCCCATAGTGATACTGGACCAGCTCCCCATCTGCAAAGAGACCAAAGTGTGGGTCAGACCCCCACAGCCCAAAGGATTTCCAGGTAAGGGCCTGGATGGGGACACCAGAGAGAGGTCATGACTATGCCAGTGGGAGGGAAAAAGGGCTCCCTCCAGGGTTAGCTCATGGCAGAGGTGACTGGGTTCCCCTCTGATAGGTACACACCTCAAGGGAGGGGACACTGGGGACATCTTGCCTGTGGAGATGGGAATTTATCACCTGGAGGGATGAAGACATGGAAGGCTGAAGCAGGTGACAAGATCAGGGATGCCCCACTAGGAATATCAGGGTTTGGGGACAGGATTGCCAAGCTCTCAGTTACGATTTAAGACTTCCTTATGGTCTCCCACTCCTCCCTGAAAATTGCTGGAGCAGGACTCAGCTGCCTAAATGCAGATGCCTTCTGTTATTCAGAGATCTGAGGCAGCAGTACAAGGCTGGTGGATGAGAAACAGGACCCATGGAAGGCTGTGCTCTTTGGGAGGAACAGGAAACCCAGCAGCACCCAAAATACCCCAGACATTGGCATTTAGGTGACTATTTGCAGCCCTGAAGCTTATGGGAAGAGGCAGAGTTGGGAAGGCTGCAGAAAGTATCGTCACATGAAGCTCAGCCCACCCCTGGCTGCTGCTTTCCTCACCCTGATCCAGTCTGTCCTCTCCTGATACCAATGCTGGGAAGAGACTGCTCTGTCACCAGCCCTGCTCACCCTAAACAAAGCTTCATTCCAGGTTTCTAACATCTGAATGGGATTTATGAACACACCTGGCACAAGGATATGAAAACACCCTGTCCTTAGGAGCCCCCGGTGCTGTGCAGACCCAGAGGTAAAAATGGTGCCTGTACCCCAGAGCAAGGTAAAAGACAGAATTGCAAGGCCAAAGAAAATAATATCATCTACATGTGCTCTGCCTCCTCTCTCCAGGGCACCTCAGAAGCTCTAGCAGGAGCTGTGGGGGACGTGGGAAAGCCTTGGAAAAATTTAGATTTAGAAGAAGCTGCTGCACCAAGATCTCTGCCCCCACTAGCTCATGCCCTGTATTGATACCCCAATCCCTGTTCCTGGGGAGGTGTTCCTGTGCCCCCCGGGACTTCTCGTACCAAGAACAGACAAATCCCTTAAAAAGCAGCAGCAGGAAGTTGTCTGGACTGTGCCACAGGGGAGAAGGGCCCACAATTTAATGTGGAAGCTGGATGACTCCTTCAGCCATAACCAAAGCCTTTAAGGGCAGAGCTTTTTATCTTCCGCATGTCTGCCTCACTGTAGCTCCACTAATCCCAACACCCTGCCCCTTCTTTGGATGATTACTCAAACACTCCCAATTAACTGCAGTGTTCTGCCACCAGGCCAGGCTTTGTGCCCCGGGCATTTGGCTCATCCCGAGCCCAGGCCTTTACCCAAACCACCTCCCGCTGTCTCCACGCCAGTGCCCAGATCCCTGCCAGAGCCAGAGGGGCTCTGAGCCAGGGAGGCAGCAACCAGCAGCCAAAACAGGAACAGGGGCTGAGCCTCCTGCCTGGGAGCTGGGACACCTCCTCCGGTCTGTTTGGTTCTGAGCCGCACCAGCTCAGAGCCTCCTGGAATTTATTCCCTGTGGATCCGCCTGGAGCAGGGATGCTGTGTGCCATGTGCACCTCCACACCCTCCCCTCCAGGTGCAATCCCCAAAAATCAGCAGGACAGGGATGACATGCACAGCCCAGGGTGCTTGGCAAAGGGGTAAATCCCTCCTGGCTCCTCAGGGGGGACAAGAAGCTGCTCCAGGCAGGCAATCACACAGTTGGATCCTGCCTGACCAGGCTTGGAGAAACATCCCCACCCTGCAGGGAGCACAGAGCGGTCTGGCCATGGCAGAAAGAGAGAGGAAGTCCCCAAACTCCCAACCCTGGCAGCATGAAGGCTGGCAGACATGACCAGAGTGCTCTGAGCCACTCAAACTTTGCTTCTTCCCAAAATATCTTCATTTTTAACATCTCTGCCAAACTGCATTTACTGCCACACAAGACCCTGAGCAGCTGATCAGCAGAGGGTGAGCCCAAGCCAGCTGGAAGTGAGGATTTGGGGCAGACCAGACTCAACCATCCCTTAGGATTTGTGGAGCAGAGGCATCTCTCACCTGCTGTAGGCACACTAACATTATACTGAGGTAAGATGAACAGGAAGGCAGTCTTGGCTGTGACCTGTCAAAGACACAGAGAGGAGAAGCAAATCAGTTGTTAAATCCATTCCTTTGGACTAGTTTTTTTTCCTATCACAATGGGAAAGGCAAATCGCCCAGGGAGATGTGCCAGCACCAGCTTCACTTGCAGAAACACTGAACCTTGCACTGGTCACCCACAAGATCTCAGATGAATGTCCAGAAATGGAAAAAAAGCCTGAGATGAGACATCAGAACATCCAAAACCCAGGGCTGTGCTGCTCACACTTCATTTATTGAATCATAGAATCGAATCATGGAATATCCTGAGTTGGAAGGGACTAAACAGATCATTGAAATCCCACTCCTGTCCCTGCACAGGACACCCCAAGAATCCCATCCTATGCCTGAGAGCATTGTCAAAACCCTTCTTTGAGCTCTGTCAGCCTTGGGGCTGTGATCATTCCCTGATGAGCCTGTTAAGTGCCCAACCACCCTCTGGGGAAAGAACCTTTTCCCAATATTCAACCTAAACCTTCTCTGGCACAGCTCCAGCCCTTCCCTCTGGTCCTGTCACTGAGCACCAGAGAAGTGGCCATTGACTAAATTGCTTGTAATTCAAAGAAATGTTCTTCCCCAGCAGCAAAGCAGGAGGCTCTGTGGGGATGGGGCAGAGCATCCACCCCACAGGACACCCCAAAACTGCACCTCTGAGACCAAAGCACCCCCAAGCTGGGGCCACAGCAAAATCCAGTGCACAGACATCCAACACCAAACATGCCTTCATCCCACCCAACCCCACACTGGCAGCAAGTCAGCAGATTTTCCCTTCCCAGTGGCTCCCAGCCAACCCTCCAACGCTTCACAAGCACCCACCCTCAAACACAACCATTCCCAAAAAATCCTGTGCCCGTCAAACACCCATGGAGATGAGCTGCATTTCACACAGACATGGCTGCCCACTGCTTCAGAGCTGCAGGCTATTAAAATCCCAGCTGGAAATTGCTCCACAGCTTGTGGGGGAGACAGGGGGACTTTGCCAAGTGCTCCCATCCTGCCACCACCAGCATTGAGCAACCGGTGCAGGCAGCCCCAGCTCGGGGACAGCAAACTCCATGGAGTGTTTTCGTGATGTTTGGGGATTTTATTGTTTTTTCCATTTTGAAAAAAAAAAAGGAAATCCCACATGTTGTGCTCTGTTTGTGGAGGAGCAGATGCAGGAGACAGAGACCATGGGCAGAGTTTGGGGTGGGAATGGAAAAAGTGCATCGCCTGGCCTCAGGCTGGCTGAGGGAGACACTTCTGGCTCCTGCAGACCTTGCTGGCTGGGAAAGCCAAGTTGCTTCATCCCAGAGCTGCACAGCACATCCAGAAACTCCTGTGTTTGGAGTTCACATCCACAAGCCCACACAGGCTGGCACAGGGCATGAGACAAAGGCATGGAGCCTGAGGTGGCTGTGGTGCTGCAGGGATGGGTGGCTGTGCCATGGACGTGCTAACGGCAGCGGGCACTGATGGAATTACAGCTCCCCGAGAACCTGGCTGACATCCATTGCTGTGAAGAGCTGGGAACAAGACAGCATCTCCAGGTGAAGCCTCCTCACCTGCTGGAGAGGACACAGGCCAGAGCTGTGAGTCCAGGAAAATGACCCCGGAGTATCTCCAGGGTGGGAAGCAATGCCAGGACAGAGCTCAGCCCCAGCACAGCTGCCAAGGATTCTCCTTCTTTCCCAGAGCGCCTGGTAGGATGGTTCCTCCATCCATTCCATCATCAAGCAATGCTTTGTCCCATCTCCACACCTGCCACAACTTCCTGTGGGCTGGAGAACCAGCAGCAGCTTTGGAGACACGCCAGCACCCCTCCACCTTTCCTTACAGAGGGGCAGCGGGTTGTTTCCTGAAGTCTCAGTGAAATATTTTAACAACCAAAAGACAAATGTAACCTCCTGGAGGCAGGCAAGGGAAAAACCAGCTTTCCTTGGCTTGGGAAATAGGGATGATCATAAACTGGGATGGCTAAACTCTTCAGAGCCTGCCTTGAGCATTTCACAGGCAGCCAGGGAAAGCAGAAGTTTGGAGTGGGAAGAGGAATGTGAGGATTATTCAGAGGCACAAGACTTGCTGGCTGTGTGCTCTGAAAACAAGATGCTGCTATGGGAAAGGAAGTGCTGGGCACACTTCTGCCCTGCAGGGCAGCAAGTAGAGCCAGAGCTGCCACTAAACTGCTACTGGCAGGGGCAGAATTCATGGAATCAGAGAATAATTTAGGATGGAAAAGCCCCCTAAGATCATGGACTCCAACTGTTCCCCCAGCACTGCCAAGCCCACCACAAAACCATGTCCGCAAGTGCCACATCTACACAAGTTTTGAACAATTCCAGGGACGGTGATTCCATAACTTCCAGCCTGTTCCAATCCCTGACTGCCTTTTCCAGCAAAGAAATTTTTCCTCATATCCAACCTAATCCTTCCCAGCACAACTTTTTAGAGGATGGGAGAGGGATTTGTCTCCACGGGACACACACAGCAAGGACCATGTAGCAAATGCTGTGTGTTTATTTCTCACCCACTCCCTGACCTGCATTAAGGGCACCTCCATGCAGAGAGAGATGTTCCTCATCCTGCCTTACATGAGGGATGTGGCACTTGGGGACATGGCTCAGTGGTGGCCCTGGCAGTGCTGGGGGAATGGTTGGACTCGATGACCTTAGAGGGCTTTCCCCACATTAATAATTTTATGATTCCATGTGCCTGAACCAGGTAAATTTGGGAGGCAGTTGTCCTGGGAGCTCTCTGCAGCCATGAAGAAGGAACCACACCCTCAGCAGTGAGTGAGTTTCTGCTGGTTAAAGCCACTAACTCAAGGACCAAACTCCACTCGTGCAGATGTGCACGTGGCTTTTTAAAAGGTGTCTAAGCACACACACGTCCAGGCAGTTTAGCACCTCTCACAGAAAGTGTCCACTGAAACTCTCGAATTTTCAGGAATGAGGGACAATTTTTGAGCATCCTTCCCCAGGACACTCTGTGAACTCATGTAACAGCTTGCCCAGAGAGGCTGTGGACTCCTCATCCCTGGAAATGTTCAAAGCCAGGCTGGACAGGGCTCTGAGCAATCTGGTCTAGTGGAAGTTGTCCCTGCCCATGGCAGTGGGTTGGAATGAAATGAGTTTTAAGGTCCCTTCCAACTCAAACAACTCCAGGATTCTAAGGAACACATTTACCTTCTCCAAAGCCTCATCCCAGTGGGATTTGTCTTCACCCCACGCCACCATCCCCACGGTCCTGCTTGAGTTAAAGCCACTCTGGAGGAAGGAAGCAGCTCCAAACCTCTGGCGGGGGAGGCTGGGGGAGCTTTCTGCAGTCGGAGCCCGGAAAATATTTCCAGGGCTTGAAAAACAAACTAATTACGGACAAAATGCTGTCCAAAGGCTTTTCTCACAGCTCTGGGTTTCTTTTCCTCCCCCTAGCCAGAGTTTTATGAAAGACAAACTCGCTGATCCACAGTATGGATTGACACAGGCCCTATATGTAAACTAAAGCCCAAACTTTGGACCAAAGCCTTTCCAAGTAAACATCTGGCTTTGACAAAAAGCCCTTCCCAAGGGCGGTGCAGCCCCTCTGCCCCCACAGACAAACTCATCCCCCAGCACGACACGATTTCCACTGCCTCACCCTCCCTCTCCTGTTTATTCCCTTTTTAAAAGTAAACCTAAATGCTGCTTTTTTTTTTTTAACCTTTTTTCCACTCTTCCCCAGCTATCCAACCCTTACGCTGCACGCCTCAGTTCCCACATCTGGCAAAGACCAGGGGAGGCAGGAACACGTTTTGTTTTCCCTCATTAACAATGGGAAGGCCTTAATTTTTAGAGTACTACGGAGGGGACCGGGAAGGGGAAAGTATATTTAGCAGGAAGCCTGGAAATAGCAGCTCCTTCGTCAGCAGCCTTCTTCTGACAGTGTCACAACCCTGAGTTTGGGAGCCCGTGACTCACATCCCACCATCTGCACGGGGGGAAAGCCCAGCAAGGGCATGGAACCACTTCTAAAACAATGGTTTACAACTTTATTTCGTCACCCCAGGCATAAGACTGAGCCTCAGTGTCCCCAGCTAAAGAGATTACAACAGCAGCCCCCATCTAATATAGACACTTCTCCAAAATCAGCAAAGTTTCACCCAAACCTGACCCGACACCGCTCACAAGAGCCACCCCTGGTGGGACACAGGTTAAACCCAGCCTTCATTTTTCTGCAAAGCAGGGTGGAAAAAAGATATGCAAAGTGATTTCTGCATGATGATGGGAAGCACCTGTTTCACGTTTCTATACAGAGTTACTCAAAATAGTTTTTCACCCAAAAAAAAAGGGGGGTGGAGGGGTTATTTCTGGGCTCCAGCAGCCACGCTCATGTGGCAAAATCCCTCTCTGGCACCAGGCAGCTGCACAACCAGGTGTGTTTTCACACCCTGAAGGCTTAGGGCTGGGCGGGAAGGAAAAACCCTTGGTAGTGCCCAGCTCAGGACAGCTCTTTTTGGGGAAACTCCCTCCAAGCCTGGGGCTTCCCTTGCTGAGGAACACTTTTGATCCTGAAAAACACACTCAACCCTGGAATAATGAAATCCAACACACCTGTAACACCCAGCAGCAGCCTCGTGCCACCAAATCTCATTGTGACTGGTACCTGCTCCCTGCCACGGAGGAATTACTACCAGCTTGGTGAGTCCACGTGGATGGGGAAAGGTTGTGCACCCAAAAAAAGATGCTCAAGGTGTAGTTTACGCAGTGCTTGGGCAGTGGGAGACCCGTGGCAGCCCCTCAGCATCACCCCGGGCAGGGTGCTGGACCAAGGGAGCAGTCAGCTCCTCAGGGATGCCCGGGAAAAGGTTAAAAGCCTTATTTGTGTCTTCCCAAAGAAACCTTCCCTGCAGGAAACGGCCTATTGTGAGCAGGATTCGGCCTTTTCCGCTGAGCCTGAGCTGGGCTGTGGCCACTGGCACCGGGGAAGGTGGAAGCCCAGCTGCAGGGTGGGAAGCAGGGATGAGAGGAGAAGGAGGGGAAGGGACAGTGACAGGACCTCCTCAACGCAGCAAGGGATGGGAACTGCCACCAAAACTCACCACAGAGGTGGCACAAAGGGGCACGGATGTTTTGGAGGGCTGGGCAAGAGCAGAGGCTGATTCCTCCTCCAGGGAAAAAGAAAGCAGAAGGAACAAATGTAATAATAAAATAAAAATAAGGTAAAATACCCACAAGGACCAAGAGCTGTCCCAAGGCCCATGCCAAGGGGAAGGGATGCAGGGATGATGCTGCTGGGCACAGGGAGCACTGGAAGCCACCCTGGCATGGCAAGCACTGTATGTATCCCTGAGGTCTGCTGGGAGAGCAGCAAATTGCTGCCTTCAGCATCTGAAGGAGACTTAATTAAAAGACATTTAAAAAAAAAACCCAGAAACACCACAAACCCCTCCCTGCTGCCACCTCCACGGGGGGGTGGTTTCATCATTTTTCAAAACTGCCCTCGCAGCACCGCATCAACCAAAAGCACCACAGCAGCAAGCCCAGCTACCACCTCTCCAGGATGGGGCTCCCAATATGCAACAAAAGCATCTGCAGGGAGAAACGCTGAGACAGAGACGCAACCTCAGTGGCGTTTTCTTTTTAAAGCGCGAGCACGAAACTTGCAGCCCAACTTTGCAGCATTTGCATGCGGTTTTGGAATACAGCTGGCCCTCCTGGGTCGGTTTTGAAACCCTTAAATAAATATATATACGCGCACAAGAACACTGAAAGGGGCTCGAGCGCCGTAAGAGACTCGTTCATTCAATGAGTTCGCAGTAAAAAAAAAAAAAAAGAGGGGGATAGAAAAACAGGGGGTTCCAGCGGAGAGGAATTAAGGAAATGGATTTCCTCCTCCTGCGATTTGCTACAGAAGGAGCCTTTCCTCCCTCGCCAGGCCCCCCGGCCACCCCTTTCCCATCCGGATTCGCTTTGAAACGTGGCACTGCCGAAGGGGAGGGTTCAGCGGCGGAGGCGGGGGGGGTCCCGGCCGGCGGTGCCGCTGACCACGGCCCGGTGCCTCGGCGTGGGATGCCCGGAGCCCAGCCAAGCCGCACGGAGAGGGGGGAAAGCAGGCGGAGAGGGGAAGGGAGCCGGAGCAGAGGGGAGAGAGCGGCGTTCCCGGCATGGCGGTGGTGGGACAGCGGCCTGTGGGGGTCTGCGGCCCCCCGGCAGGGTGGAGGTATCCCGCGGATGCCTTCCCAGGGCCCGCAGCACAGCGGGACGGCCCCGGAGAGGCCGGGGAGCCGCCGGCTCTGCCCCAGGCCCAGGAGCCCCCCGGTGCTCGTCCCACGGCGCGGGGTCAGCGGGCTGCGGAGAAAACACCTGGAAGAGGGCTGTTGTTAAAGAAAAAAAAGGCGAAAAAAGAAGGGGAAAAAAAAATCTTCCCATTTCCAAGAGCTGGGAATATCAGACAAGGCTTGGCTTCTCGCTGCGTGGGGCTGACGTGCCCCTCAGTGCCCGGGACAGCCCGGCAGCTGCGGTGGGTTTGGGGCTCTGACACCCCCTGTGCTCCCCCTCCCCAGCCGAGGAGCCCCGGCAGAGCTGGAGCGGGGGCAGAAGGATGTGCCACCCCTGAAGGCAGCGCCAGGCTGGGTCCCCGTGGGAATGTGGGGAATCTCTCCGGTGGTGGGTGAGACACGGGCAATGAATGCGGCGGCACCCTGACCCCCAGACCGAGGGGTCCCGCACCCCACAGCCCCCTCCCCGTGCGGGATGGAGGCACCTGGCCCGGGTGGGGACAGCCCCGAGCTGGGACAGCCCCAGGGGGGACAGCCCGTGCAGAGCAAGGGGGGGTCACCTCGTCCCCGGGGTGGGGACACACACGGACAGCCGGTCCCGGCGGGGGGCGATGGCGGGGGGGTCTCACCTCGAACATGAGGGCGATGAGGACGATGAGCACCAGGCAGAAGCCGATGTCGGCGTGGTTGTGGATGAGAAACTCCTGGCTGAAGAGCGGGTGGCTCTTGGCCCGCCGGCGGAAGGCCATGGCCGGGGCCGAGCCGAGCCCAAACTTCCCCGGGCCCCGCGGAACTTCGCGGAGCGCCGCGATGGCCCCGCGCAGGCGCCGCCGCCTGAGCCCTCCCCGCGCCCGCCCGGCTCCGCTCGGCCCCGGCACCGACCCCGCCCCGACACTGGCACCGATACCACTCCGACCAGCACCGGGACTGGGTCCAGCATCGGCACCGACCCGCACCGGGACCGGCACCAGCACCAGATCCGGCTCCGCACCGGGACGGGGAGCGGCACCAACCCCGCCCGGTCCGCACCGGCACCGACCCCACCCCGCACCAACCCGACCCGGGACGGGGACCGGCACCGGCCCGGCACCACTCCGACCTGTACCGGGACCGGCACCGACCCCGCCCCGACACTGGCACCGATACCACTCCGACCAGCACCGGGACCGGGTCCAGCATCGGCACCGACCCGCACCGGGACCGGCACCGGTCCCGCCCACACAGGGACCCGGCCAAGGAGCCGGACCCGCACCCAAACCGGGACCCAGCACCCGACCCCCCACCCTGAGCCGGACCGGACCTGGGCACGGACATAGACCTGGACCCAGCGCCAGAACTGGCACCGCACCTCACCCCAGCCCTGGATACGGACCCGGCACCGGCACAGCCTCAGCACCTGGTCCAAGAGCCAGAACCTGGACCCAGCACTCGATGGAAAGCTCAGATGTGGACCCAGACCGAGAGCTGAGACCTGGCACCGAGTATGGACACAGACAGGGACCCTTCCCTGGACCAAACCCCAGCCCCAGACCTGGATCCAGCCCCTGCTCCAGCTCAGCACAGCCCTGGCCCCAGCACGGAACCGGGACCGGGGACCCAGCCCAGCATCAGACAGAGAGCCCAACCCTGGTCACGGCTCCCGCTTGCCCCATGCACACCCTCACACTCCACAGCAGGTGGAGGCACCCACTGGTTTTGGCACCCACCTCACATCTGTGCCCTGGAACTCCACACATCTGGACACCCACCCAGCCCTGAACCCACCTGTTGTGTATGTGGGGGTGCCCACCTGCATCTGCACCCACCGCCTGTTTGTGTGCAGAGAACCTCCCACCTCTGCACCCACCTACCATGTACCCAGCACCCACCCCCTGTGCACACCCTGCAACCCCCTGACACCTTGCCCTGCATCCCAAAGTCCCCGTGCCGAACCCCGAATCTCCCTCATTAACCAGGGAAAGGCCTGAGGCATGAGATGCCTCCCCTATCCCATCCCGTTCCCAAAACCACACCCCAGCTCCATCTGGGGTGTAGCAGTGGGGACAGAGACAATCTGAACAAGTCTCCAGGACAAAATAGTGGAACTTTTGCTGTTATTGAAGTCAATCCCTAAAATCCCCTCAAGGCTCCTCAGGAGACTCCAAGGATATGACAGGAGTGGGCAGGGCCTTTTGGTAGCTTTGCTTAGGAAAATCAAGGTTATGAACAGTGTTTTGACTTGAAAGATCTCCCTTCAAGCAAAACATGGATCCTTTCACTTCCAGGGTGTTGTTCAGCTCTTCCAGCATCCCTGGATCCCCACGGATCCCTCACAGATCTATCTGGTGTCCAGTGAGGATGGATTCACAGGAGGGAGAAAACACTCCTCCAGCACATTTGAGAGAACTGAGCCATCTCAAACCTGGTGCTGAGAGCACAAAGCATTTTCCTCCAGCCAAATCCAGCTGGGGAAGCACAGTCCCTGGGTCCTCATTAAGCACTCGGTCCTATTAGGCAAGTCCTGATTAGCTGGGCTTACCCTCTGCTCCCCCCTCCGTGGTATTGTTTAGCCTTGGAGCCATGGGCACAGAGCTGCAGCCTGGGCCCTGCCTTTTCCAGCAACACTGAAGGCACCAGAAAGGGATTTGCAGCAAACCAAATTTAATTAAAGGAGGAAAAAAAAAATCCAAAGTTTCAGCTTGGAAAAAAAACAAATAACAACAGCCCCAGGGCAAATATGTCTAATTTTCTGTAATGTCCAAGTATTGTGTTTCAATGTTGTTGGAAGTGAAAAGATGTTTTTTTTTCTGGGGAAATCTTTCTTGGGCTAGTTTGGGAGGTGTGTGTTACATCATTTTGGAGCTGGAGGGAATGTTTTTCACCCAGCCCAAAACCTGGCACCCATGGACAGTGCTCAGAAATTGGGCTGCTGGAAGGTGAGATCCCAGCAGGGCTGGGGCAGGGCTGCTGCCCCACACTCAAGCCCTGTTGGTGCAACTCCATCCTGCTTTATTTTATTTCCCCTTGAAAGAGGGACAAGCATGACCCATTAAAAATAACAAGCCAAGGGGACAGTGCCAGCAGCCAGGACAGCCACGTTCCCAAGGCCAGGCACTCACCTGGGTATTGTTTAATTTCTTAGGGACGTAGCCTCTGTTCCTGCCTGTTTGCTCCTTTTTCCAGAGCACCAGAGTGGCACGGCCAGTTCTTCTGGGGAGCCCTTGGGTCACTCCCTGCATTGTCAAAATCCATGCTTAGTTCCTGCTCCCATGTTGCCCTTGAGAGCTCCTGTCACCTGTGGCATTGAGCTCTCCTAGGCTGGAACATGACTCTCCACCTCTCTAAAGCGATGGAGAGGGTTCCCTGAAGAAACAAAATGGAAAAGAAAAGGCTCACAGGAGGCAAATGAGCAGAAATTTTCTATTCCAGAGCAGGCAAAAGCACTGGACAATCTGTCCCAGTGCAGTGGGATGGAGTTATCCCCTTGCTCCAGCCCTTCTGTAAGTGGTTGAAGCCCAAATGTTGGTGATGAGCACCCCAAAAGCTGAGCAGATCCTGGTCTAGCTCAGGATCATTCCTCATCCGAAAACAGCTTCATGGGAGACGCTGCAGAAGGAGCAGAGGGTCTGGCTGGGTCTCCTCAAGCATTTGGAACATTTGGAAGACAACACCAGCAGGTTGCCTGGAGCAGTTGGTTCATTTCCCCTCTGCCAGGTGCAGTTTTCCATCCTGGGTTTGGACTGGCCCAGGTCTCCATGTTGCTCCACACAGAGCAGTGACCTGGGATTTGTGGGATTTCTGAACCCCATGGGTTGATGTGAAGACAGACCAGAATCTGGAGTGACCAGGTCACCCACCTGGGCACAGCTCCAAGGATACAGCACCAAAATCAGGACTCAGCACCATGGTGGTGACACTTCCACCAAACCCCCAGGGTCCCACCATGCATCCAGTGTGATCTGGGGCATCTCCCCTCGCACACACACCTTTGGACATGAAGGCACCATGGGATATTTACAGGTCAATGACTCTTCCCCTGAAGAGGGCAAGACCCTGACGGTGATTTTCAAACATTCCCCACGGCCCAGTGATGCCTGGGAAGTAAAAGGAGATGCCCACAGCCCTCATTCCTCCAGGCACTCACTGTGCACTTCACCTCCAGTATCCCAGAGCTCCCCATTTCATTCTCACTGGCTCCCAGTGCAGTGCCACAGCAGCATCACTCCTGCACCCCCCTCTCTTCTCCAGTCACCATCCCTGGAGGGATTCAAAAGCTGTGTGGATGTGGCACGTGGGGACATGGGTTAGTGGTGGCCTTGGCAGTGCTGGGGAATGGTTGGACTGGATGAGCTCAGAGCTTTTCCAGCCTTAATGATTCCATTAAGCACAGCCTTAATGATTCCAGCACAGGCACTGGAGGTGCACACGGTATCTGGACCTTGAGCAGCATCTCCCTCTGGTGGCAAAGGAACAGGGAGGTTTGGGGAGAAACTCCTCCACGGCGTGATTTCCCCGGTCTGGCAGCATTGGGAAAGATCTGGAGGGGCACCAGATCATTGGGGCATCTTCAGTTCGGCCCCCCCAGAAGACAGTAAGGGTGGAGAAGGGTGTCTGAAACTGTGATTTGCTGCTGGAATCCTCCTACTTCCAACAGGGCTTTAGAATTCATTAAAGAGTAGGTTTTAGTTGGGATATAGGGAAGAAATCCTTCCCTGTGGGGGTGAGAAGGCCTTGGCACAGGTTGCCCAGAGAAGCTGTGGTTGTCCCATTCCTGCAAGTGTCTCAGGCCAGGTTGGAGGGGCTTGGAGCAACTTGACAAGGTGGAAGGTGTCCCTGCCCATGGCAGGGGATTGGAATGAGATGATCTTTAAGGTCCCTTCCAACCCAACCCATTCTGGGATTCTCTGATTAAATACAGGTTATTTCTACAGGTGGAGTGGCTCGGTGCTGGGACTGTACAAGCATGCAGGACTTGGGTGCAACAGGGCTCTCACACAGGCTGGAAGCCTTTAAGGACAGACAATCCACATTATCCCACCTGGTTTTACATTGCTGCCAAGGAGAAGGTGAAGAGGAGCATGGCTCACCAGTGACCAACTCCCATCATCAGGGAGCAAAGCCATGGGAACGCAGCCCTCACACCAACACTCTCATCCCTACCCCAGTCCTCGTGCACCCTCTGCCCCCAGATTCCCCCCTTCTCTTTTGCCATTCCTTGATCTATCCAGGATTTCCACAACCACCTCATCCAAGGTCAGAGATATCACGTCTGCACTGTGGACGTGCTCTGAGAAATCAAAGTCCACATTTACGCCTGACTCCTGTGCACAGAAGTATTCTTGACCTTCTCAAAATTGTCAGTTTCTTTTCTGACTGGCCTGTGGGACAGTTTCATGCTGGCTCAATCTTTTTCTAACACCCAACCTTAACCTTCCCTGACACATTTTCATGCCATTCCCTCAGATCCTCTTGCCCACGTCCCTTCTTCACCCTCCCACTGGAAATCCCGACAGGCAACTCATCCCGGGGCTGGAAGAACCAAGAGTGGGAAGAGAGACCCCTCCACACTTATTTTCACCCCCAACATGAGACACAGACACAGAAAAGGCTGGTTTGGGGTGTTTTCAAGAATAATTATATATTATCAAAAGTAGAAAACCAAGCTACATAAAAATTCTTGTAACAGCCCGGCAGCCCTGCTGCCTTCTGTGTGATCCACACAGTGAGAAGGGCTCTGGAAAAGCCACTGGAACTGCTCCTGCCTGCAGAGCACAGCCACAGCACAGGGGGATGGGGTCCAGATGGAGACAGGGAGCCTTCATCCCCTTGGAATGTGGCTTCACTCCATACTCAGCACCAACTGGGTTTTCCGTGCCCCGAGGAAAACATCTGGCTGGGTCAGCCCTGAGCAGTGGATGCATCATGGAAGCTTTTTTTAGTAATTCATCACACATGCCTGTGCCCTTCCTGCTGCCTTTCCTGCCCTGTGGCAGCACCAGAGTCCTGCCCACAGCGGGACAACAGCTGGAGAGCACAGCCAGATGCGCTCCAGCTGGCACTCGGGAGCTTGGTGGTGAATCCAGCTGATCACACCTCAGTTAACGTGTCAAGCCATGTCCTGGGCACAAACGTGCGCCCTGGGCACATATCCATGCCCAGCCAGCTTGGTGGGAAGCATTGGCTATTTCTGAGACCATGGTATTGATAGTTTTAGTTCCTGACACAAAGAAACCCTGCCTGCACCGGGGTTTTTATGATGGCAGTAGAACCGGTTTGAGATTTGGCCTAAGTTTGGGAGGGAGCATCCAGACAGATGTGGATTATAACCTGGTCTAGTGGAAGGTGTCCCTGCACGTTTCAGGGGTTGGAACTGGATGAGCTTTAAGGTCCCTTCCAACCCAAATAATTCTGGGGTCCTGTGATCTGTGGTGGAAGAGGACAAGGAGGAGGCTGGAGAGAAAAGACCACTTGAGGCAGCAGGACAGTGGGCAAGCAGCAGGATATGGCTTTTGGCTGTAATTCCAGGTTCTGAGGTTCTGGTCTGCAGCAGGAAGAGGATCTGCAATCCTATGTGACCCCCAAAAATTGAGTTGGTAAAGGCCTCAAGATAAACCTGGTGGTGGAAAAAAAAATCAAGCAATGCTGAGCCTTACTTGAGGCCTTACTCTGTCCAGAAGGAAGGACATCTGAGAGTAAAACCCATCATTTTTCTGATTTAGGCACTTATTTGTCCTGAGAAAATTGCTTTGGCCAGCACTGCAGCCCCTGGAGACAGCAACCAGATCTCCACACTGGGACAGCCCCGCAGCTTGTGCAGGCACTGGTTAAAGGACACACTTCATGTCACTGTCACAAACACACCCAAGGCAAAAGGCTCCGGCTGCCTGGCAGGTCTGTGACATAAATAACCTCAATAAATAACCAGCCCTGGACTTTTAGGGCTTTTTAAGGCTTTTGAAGTTCTTCAAGACTGCCAGCAGAAGATGTACTGGGAGGGAAGGTGATGTCTCAGTGATGGAGGAGCACATCTGCCCCATGGCTGGGGCACTGTGGGGACAGTCTTTGTCCCACCACCTCCTGCCATGCCCTGTTGATGAGACAGTCACCCCGAGGCTGACCCAGGGTGACAGTGCAGCCATTTACAGGGTCACTCTGGTAACCCAGACAATCTGTCCCCTCTCCCAGCTCCCCCAGTCCTCTCTAGGGGTATTTAGAGCAGGCCTTAGGGGTGGAGGTGAAGCACGGTGACCTCAACTTGCTCCTCACCACAGTCCCCTGTGGGCCACGAGGGTGGGTGTCCCAAAGGTGATGGCACCCCACGAGGGCACCCTCTGTCCCTGTGGGCTCTGAGTCCTCTTTGGGGGGATCTGCCACCCCACAGCTGCCTGTGTTGCCGAAGGAAGAGCTTCTCTGCAGACACCTGTGGGCACAAGTGCCCAGGATTGGGCTGATGCTGGCCATCCCAAGGGATAAATCCTCTCCTCTTCCTCCTCCTCCTTCTCCCAGGCAGCCCTCACTGTCCCTTTGCACCAGGGCCATGCTTGTGGCTGTGGCTGTCCCTGTCCCAGGGAAGGTGATGCCTCCTGCACTTGCACTGAAATACATGGAGGAGCTCTCGGTTGAATCTGGGGAGAAGCCGCTGGGATGGGACATGGATGGGGGAAGATCAGGTTCCTGCCCTGCCCCATCCTCCTGTGCCATTCCCAAAGTCCCAGCACTGGGTTTGATGCCTCCTCCATTCCCCACTGCCAGTCCAGAGGGATGGATGTCCCTCATGGGGAGGGAAAGGTCTGCCCCAGGCTCAACACCGGGGGGTTTCCCCGTCGTCCACCCTCCAGGAAAAGCCTCTCCCACGCCACCATCTCCGAAAGCTGCGTTGATCACGGACAGATCTCCTGTCTTCAAGGCCAGCTTCACCAGCAGCCAGTGGTGATGGTCTGTCCAGCTGTCCTCCAAACACCCTTTGGACTGCAGCAGCGATGAGCTGGTCTCATTTTTGGGCTCTGTCTTGGTCCCTTCCACTGGCAAGGACTCTTCATCTCCCAAAGTCCCTGAACTCTGCCCAGCTTGGGAGCTCTCTCCAGACACCTCCTCGTCCCCAGCTGCTGCAGCACCGCAGGTTGTCTCCAGGAATCCCTGCCAGATCTCTGTGGATTTGGGATGGAGCAGGCTGTAGTAAATTACCAGTGCTGTGGCACCTGGAAAGGAGCAGAGGAGTGTCACTGAGGAGTCCCAGCAGCATTTTGGTCAGGTGTGGAAAAGAGGCCAGACCTTGCTGCACCTCCACATCAACAAGACCTTTGCAAAGATGCTGCTGAGAACCAGGTGTATGAGCAGCAAATCTTTAAAGCATTTACAGGGATGCAAGAATCCCACTTGAGCAGTTTTTGGCAAAGAAAGTGCACAATCAATCCCAAACTTAATCTGGATTATTTTGCAGACTGAAAATTGCCCAGCAGGACACCTTCCATGTCACAGCATGCCCATCCTCTGCCCTTTAAATGAGACACCAGCAGGTTTTTAAGACAGCTTCCTACTTACACCNTATCCCACTTGAGCAGCTTTTGGCAAAGGGAGTGGAAACTCAGCCCCAGATTTAATCTGGATTATTTTGCAATCTGAAAATTGCCCAGCAGCGAGATGTGTGATGCAGGAAACCTTCCATGTCACAGCATCCCCATCCTCTGGCCTTTAAATGAGACACCAGCAGGTTTTTAAGACAGCTTCCTACTTACACCCTAAACTCATCCAAGACCACAGGAATTGCTCCTTTTCCATCGCATTTTTTTTACATGTTTGATTTGAGGGTCTGGGGAGTTGCACAACTTCCCTCTGCCCCCATCCCACTGGGAAAATATGACCCTGCTTGGCACAAAGATGCTCCAAGGGCTGGAGCCCCTCTGCTCTGGAGACAGGCTGAGAGCTGGGCATGTTCACCTTGAGAAGAGAAGGCTCCAGGGAGACCTCAGAGCCCCTTCCAGTGTCTAAAGGGGCCCCAGAAGAGCTGGAGATGGACTTGGGACAGGAGTCTGGATGCTCATTTCCTCAAACTACTCTCAAAATGTGCAATCCAGGCTCTAAAATCAATGTTCTTACCTATTACAAACCCTGACATGACAGCCCCAGTCACAGTCAGGCTGTTCCTCAGCTCTGCCTGCAGGAACCGGGTGCCCAACAGCAGCAGGAGCGTGTTCTCCATCAGCATTATCTGCAGGGCAGGGGGAAGACAGTCATCACTTATTTCCTTCTGATGGCTTTAAATGTGCCTCCCATAACAGAAAACACCCAGTTTCTCGATTTTCATCGAGTTTTAGAATCACAGAATGGTTTGGGTCAGAAGGGACCTTAAAGCTCATCTCATTCCACCCCCTGCCATGGGTAGGGACACATTCCACTATCCCAGGTTGCTCCAAGCCCCATCCAACCTGGCCTTGAGCACTTCTCCTGTTCTATTTTGCACCAAATTTATCACTGAAAAGACAGAAGTTGTCAAACTGAACTTCCTGCAAGGTCTTCACCTATTTTTGACCACTGACATTGTAAGGCTGCCTCCAGGGAATCAAAGCCAGTGCAGAAGGCACATCCACCTTGGTAACCACGTGGCTTTGTCAGGACACAGTAAAACACTGGATTTTGAGCAAGTGGTGATGTGAGAGGTGAAAATGGAGAGTCTGAAGCCGTTGCTTGTCCCCAGCAGCTGCATCCACGTGGAATACAAAACATTCCAGGTACTCACTGCATAAAATACGGTCACCCTGTTCCTGGAGGGGCCGGGCCGGACATTGATGTAGCAGAAGACGTACACAGCCCCCAGCAGGCAGTTGAAGAGCCTCCAGCGGCACGGCTGGGCCACGATATCCGTCTGCTGGGCCCCCAGCCAGAAGGACATGAGCAGCCAGTGCACCCCTGCAGGGAGAAGGGACTGAATTTGCAAAGTCGTTCCTAGGGGAGGCAGCAAGCAGTCCCAGCAGCAGCAGCATCACAGGGCTGAGATTGGGGTGGGATGTGGGGAACAGCATCTCAGGGCTTACCTGCCACAGCGAAAACCCAGAAGGAATAGAGCCTGGCAAAGAGCACCAGGGCCAGGACCCGTGTCCCCAGCATCCCTGTCCTCCAGAGCAGCAGGCACAGGATGACAGCAGCCGGTGGGCTCAGGTGTCCAGGCTTCAGCAGGCAGGTGAAGTGGCTGTAGGAGACCAAAGCCCAGGCCAGGGACAGCAGGGACAGCCCTGCACTCACACCTGTGTGGGGACAGGGGCAGTCAGGGCTCTGCTGGAGGCCCAAGGGCACAGCAGGGCCAATTCTCTGTGTTAAGGAGGCGTTGGTAGCACAGCACCCCCATACAAGCCAGACACCCCTTGATCCTGCCAGGTGAATCACAGAATCAAGGAATCACAAAATGGACCTTAAAGGCCATCTAGTCCCACCCCTTGCAATGAACAGGGACACCTTCCAGCAGACCAGGTTGCTCAGAGCCCTGCCCAACCTGGCTTGAATGTTACCAGGGATGAACCTGGAGTATTTCAACTAAATCCTGCTAAATCTGGTCTCTGCATGCTCGGCATCTCCCTGTGGAGTCCCTCTGAGTGCTGTCTGCATGGACAGAGCTCTGCAGCCCCAGGGCAGCTCCATCCCTGTCACTGCCATCACACCAGAGATGAACAATGAGCAAGTGTGACCTTGCACATGCCATGACTCCACACTGCAACATCCCTCTTGGCACACCTGGAAGGTCACCTCTGGGGCAAAGCAGCCACCTTTGCATTCAGCCACAGCAGATCCTTCAGCCACACTTGTCCCTGCTGCTTCACACCGAGGCTTCCCAGCCCCTTTTGCGGCACATTCCTCCATCCAGAGGACAAACGCATCCCTCGCCCAAACGCATCAATCACCCCTCTACAACCTGAACCGTCCTCCTGGGAACTCACCAGGGATGAAACCCGCTGGGTCCACGGCCACCACGACATAGGCCTGGAGCAGGAGGTGAGGCAGGGTCTGCAGCAGGGCCTCCAGCAGCCGCAGCACGCAAACATCCCCGAGCTGAGCCAGCACCTCCCCGGCAGCGCCGCCCGCCTCCGCCGCCGCCCGCAGAACATCCCAGTACCTGCAGGAGTCACCGCGACAGGATGCCCACCCCTGCTCTGAGGAAGTTTGGGGCTGCACCCGGGTTCT
>VXBN01015903.1:466179-484774 GCA_013397395.1 Sinosuthora webbiana
GGGAGGATGGCGGGGAGCGTCTCTCACCGCTTCCAGAGGCCCAGCTGCAGGAGGTGGAGCGCCAGGAGCCAGCAGCCGGGTGCGTGTCCGTCCGCCCGGAACCAGAGGATGCTGAGGAGCTGGGCGGCGTAGCCGGGCACCAGGCAGGCGATGGTCAGCCCGAACCAGCCCAGCTGCCCACGGACAAGGTAGTGGATGATGGCACAGAGCCCTGGAGAAGGGCAGAGAGGCGGCGCTGAGGGATGACACAGCCACACACCCCCCCCCAGCAACTGAGCGGTGCCATTCATAACCACAGAATCCCGGAATGGTTTGGGTGGGAAGGGACCTTAAAGCTCGTCTCATTCCACTCCCTGCCATGGGTAGGGACACCTTCCACTAGCCCAGGTTGCTCCAAGTGCTGTCCAACCTGGCCTTGGACACTTCCAGAGATCCAGGGGCAGCTACAGCTTCTCTGGGCACCCTGTGCCAAGGCTTCCCCACCCTCACAGGGAAGAATTTCCTCCTAATATCCAATGTAAACATGCTCTCTGTCGGTTTACAGCCATTCCCGCCAGAACTCCATCTCCCAGCCCGCCCAGGGGGTTCGCAGCCCTTGTCCAGAGCTTATCTCCAGCTGCCGGTTCCCGGTGGCTTTGTCAGCTGAGGCGCAGCCACCGCCACCGAGGGGCCCGGCCCCCAGGAAGGCTCTGATAAATAGCTCGGGCTCCAAAATAAACAAATAAATAAATAAATAAGCGAGCCGGAAAAAAAATTCTAATATGAAATTAAAAAAAAAAAAAAAAAAAATCCAAGAGGACCCGCGGGGATGCCGGGAGCAGAACCGCGCATCTCGCCCAGCGCGGGGCGCAGGGATGATTCCCCCCCGCTCCCCGGTACACGGAGGTGATTCGGGACCCCCGGGATGGCCGCCAAGGCGTCACTGCCAGCATCCCACCCGCCTTCCCCTCTCCCCCCTCCTCGGCCGGTGCGCAGCCCCCCACGCCCCCGCGCATCCTGCGCGCATCCTGCGCGCTCACTCACGGGCGCCGCTCTCCGCCGCCAGCAGCGTCAGGCTGAGACTGGGGACGGCCCCGCGCATCCTGGGAGCAGCTCAGGGAGGAGGAGGGAGGAAAGGGAGGAGGAGGAGGAGAAGGAGGAGGAGGAGGAGGAGGAAGAAAGAGCCACCGGGGCCGGTCCCGCTCCGCCCGCCCCTCACCGGGCACCTCCCCCAGTGTCCCCTCCCCGGGCAGTGTGACATCACGGTGCTTGCGTCACTCCCGGGGGCTTGGGGACACAGAGACCGAGCGGGGCTTCACCAGCCGAGACCCCTGGAGCACTGCCACAAGCCCATCCCGTATCCCCCAAACTGTTGTGCAGCGACGCAAGCCCACACCGATGTCCCCCGGGTTCTTCTGCAGCGGCACAAGCCCATCCCGATGTCCCCCGGGATCCTGTGCAGTGACACAAGCCCATCCCGATGTCCCCCGGGATCTTCTGCAGTGGCACAAGCCCATCCCGATGTCCCCTGGGTCCTTCAGAACTGGCTCAAGCCCACTCCATTGTTCTCTGTGTTACTGTGCACTAGCACAAGCNCAGCGGCACAAGCCCACCCCGATGTCCCCTGGGTCCTTCAGAACTGGCTCAAGCCCACTCCATTGTTCTCTGTGTTACTGTGCACTAGCACAAGCCCATCCCGATGTCCCCTGGGTCCTTCAGAACTGGCTCAAGCCCACTCCATTGTTCTCTGTGTTACTGTGCACTAGCACAAGCCCATCCCGATGTCCCCCAAATTGTTGTGCACAGGGACACGCCCACCCCGATGTCCCCCGTGTGCTGCCCGCGATGTCCCTGTGTCCCTGTGTCGGGGATGAGCACTAGGTGGCAGCTGGGACATGGTGTGCACAGAGCCATAAATTAATCCCGTTGTTTTCCCGCCTCTACCGCAGAAATGAAACCGCTGTGAAATGGGATCCGAAGCACCGGGGGTTGCAGGGGCCCTCTTGTGTGCGTTTGCTTTTTATCCCAATTTCCAGCCCTGCAGCCTCCAGCCCTGATGCTTTTTAGAAAATAAGTTCCCAGCAGGTCGCTACAGGAAAAGCCACGAAGGGGGGGTTAAATTAAATCAAAATATCACCTCTGGTATTGGTGGTTTTTGCAATGCTTTGCACCTCAGCTGGGCTGTTGGATGTACCTGTGTTCCGGGTCTTTCATACATTTATTGTTGCTTTTTTTAAATTTTATTGAGGTTTTTTTGCACCTCTGGCAATAAAGCCCAGGCTCTGCTGTGTGACAGGAGCCACCAAACTGCTCCGAAATGTCCTTGCCTGGTTTTCCCTACTCGTGGGAGCATCCCCAGGCTCTCTGTGGGCCTCCAGCACTGTTTTTTTACCAGGAATTTGGCATCTTTGCAGGCTCAGCTCCATCTGATTGGGTTTGGGGGCCCTTTGGGTGTAAAGGACAACCCACTATTCCTCCTGTCCCCCTGCCCTGCTTGTATTTGTGTTTCATTAATTAATGATGTTGGGCTGCTGGGCCCAGCTCCAGCAAAGCATTTTAACAAAGTCCTGGGTGTAATTAAGGGCTCTGGAGCCAAGTGAAGCCCGGCCTTGGCTGTCCCTGTCCTCCACATCAGCAAATATCATGGCTGCCAAGTGACCCATTCCTAGAAAACCCAATTTTTAGCATACAAAGCACAACTCGGCCTCTAATGGGCACTTCCAGACCTGAGAGTGGGATGTGGAAGAACCATTTTTTGCAAATTCAGCAGTGCAGATGCTGCCAGGGTCCCTGAGGGCACAATGTGACCCTTCGTGTCTGTAGGAAAAAATTCATCTTCCCCAACAGTGTCACCCACAGAAGACACGAGAACCTCACCATCTCATCCCCCCTGCCCTCTGTCATCATCATTCCCACACTGAGGTGTCTCAGCTGCCTTTCCTCAGTCTCTCCTCCTGTGTTCCAAGCCAGGAATAAATCCTGTGCCATCATCACGCCGGAACTTTGCCAGGCAGAGAGGGAGAAAGCCAGAAGCCCTTCCAGGAGATATTCCCAGAGCTAGCCACCCTCCCCAGATTCTCTGCCAGCTCCCAGTTGCTCTGGCTGCCTCCCAGCCACCGGTTTGGCTGCACTTTTTGCTGTTGGATTTCAGCACCCAGGAGCTTCTTTTGCTAAAAAAAAATCTCAAGTCTCCAAGAAAGCTACATCCTGGAGAAGAGGAGGCTCTGGGGAGATCTCAGAGCTCCTTCCAGTGCCTAAAGGGACTCCAGGAAAGCTGGAGAGGGATTGGGGACAAGGGATGGAGGGACAGGACACAGGGAATGGCTTCCCACTGCCAGAGGGCAGGGATAGATGGGATGTTGAGAAGGAATTCTTGGCTGTGAGGGTGGGGAGGCCCTGGCACAGGGTGCCCAGAGAAGCTGTGGCTGCCCCTGGATCCCTGGAAGTGTCCAAGGCCAGGTTGGATGGTGCTTGGAGGAATCTGATCTGGTGGAAGCTGTCCCTGGCCACGGCTCCAGCCCTTGGAGCATCTCCACGGCCTCTTCTGGACTCCCTCCAGCAGCTCCAAGTCTTTCTTGACCCCCAGATCTGGACTCGGTGCTCCAGGTGAGCTGCCCGCAGGTGACATCACACAGACCCAGATGTTCCTCACCTGCTGAGCCACTTTTCAGCCCAGATGTTCGGCTGCACATCTGTCTGCAAACACCTCACAACACCTCAGGGAAGGGTTTCAGCAACAACCCTGCCCTAAAGGCCTGGGGGATCAGGGCACATCTTCTGCAGGTCCTTCCCTTGCCTGAGGTGATGCAGCAGAGCAGATCTGACAGGTGATTGCGGATGATGCCAGGGAATGCAGACATTAGATTTTCCCTCTGTAAAATGTACGTTTTTCTTGCTGTACAACGGTGATTCTTAGAACAGCTGGTCTTGGTATCCACAAGAACATTTGCCTTCCTGGATGAGGTGCAGAGGACCAAATTCCAAAGCTGTTTGTGGGAGCTGCTCTGTAAAAGTGACCACAGCACAATTACGTGTAACCACGCTGCGGGACCAAGTCCGTTCAACATGCCAATATTTAATCTCAAAGAAAAGCAGGAACGAGGCAAGAAAAGCACCCAAAGGAGCAGCCCAGAGAAATAAGAAGCCCTCGGGGCAGCCTGAAAGCTGCTGAAAAGGCTGTGCTGGAAACCTCGGAGAAATAGTTGCTTTGATTGAGAAAGAAAACAAAGAGATCTAAGAAAAAATCCCTGCAGGGCATGAAGGGCGAGCCCAGGGAGGCTCTCGCAGGGATGAGCTCAGCCGTGCTCCAGCAGCTGCCGGACGGGAACGGCAACTCCCATGGAACGGGGCCGGCCGGATTCAAGGAGGAAAGAGGGATAAAAGAGAAGTGAAGATCCCTTTGCAAAAGGCACCGGAATTTATAGAAATGTCTGTAAATGCATAAAAAGCAGGGAGCCTTTGGAGGAATCCTTGGTGAGAAAGGAGGACGCTTAGGAGTGCTGTGCTCAGAGAACTCCTCTGTCCATGGCAAGAGAGTAAAGATAATAATAAAACTAAAATCGCTGGGCATGGGCTGTAATAATTTCCACAAATCGGTATGGCGTAAAATATCTTTGGTGCGATGCAGGTAACCTAGTAATGAAAGTGTTTTGGTGCAAAAATGAAACAAAAATAAAACAAACCACTTTTCCCATTTTTATTCTTAACTCTTAGATATCTGTTTTCCTCTCTGACTTTTTTCCCCTACCATTCCCTAGTGCAGATCTTTTCCATGTTCTTAATTGTCCAGATTTTCCCTCCCAACAGCAGTAATGATGTAGAATTAATGACAGCCCGTTCACCCTCTTCCTGAATTTCCAAAAAATTACCAACTTCCCATTTAATGTACGTTTGGTGGGGTTTATTTTAACAGAACTCCAGCTGCTGATTATTTTACCCCTATGATGATATATTGCCCATGTTTGTAAGGAAATATAAAACCCCTGAAAGCAGATGGAAACAGAGACCTTGAGTGAGCTGCTGTGGCCAAGGGGTTGCTCAAAGGGAGGAGGCCCAGGGTGGTTTTTCTCATCTCAACACATTTCCCGAGGCGATGCTGCAATGGTTTGAAAGCCAGACCTTGGTTCCTCTTAGGACAACAGCAAAGAGGATTCATTGGGTGTCCCCAGAGCTCCCCAAAGCCTCATTGGCCACCAGAAGGCTGTGGAGGTCAAACATCCCTCACCACCCTCCAGAAACGGCACAAACTCTTGCTCCTTCATCTTCATCCGCGTGGCTGACACTGATCCTGGGACTGTTCCAGCCCAGAGCTCCTCCTACCTGGTAACAGCCAAAATATTCTCATTATTCAGCCTCTCTCAAAAGGTTTTGTCCTTCTTAAACGGGCTGGAGACTTCACATCTTTCATGGTTTTCTGCATTTTGTTTTATAGCCTTAACTGTGCAGTGACTCCAGGCTGAGTCATGAGGCAGTTCTAGAGGTGTCAAATGTTGGTAAGGGAGAGGAGTTTTTGTTGGCTGCAGGAAATGCAAAGACTCAAAAATTTATCCTGGAAATAATGTAATCCTCGAGGGGAAGAATAAAAAACAGCCTCCAAGCAAGAATAAGGAGAAGCTGGCTTTTGAGTTAATTGGGAAGAAAATTGCTTTTTTCTGGTTTTTTTTTTGTTTTTGTTTTTGGTTTTGGTTTTGTTTTTGTTTTTGTTTTGTTTTGTTTTGTTTTTGTTTTGGTTTTTTGGGTGGTTTTTTGGGGGTTTTTTGGGGTTTTTTTTTTTGTTGTTGTTGTTGTTTTTTTCTTTTAGTAGAAAAGCTTGAGAAAACTCATTGTTTTGCATAAATCTAGCAAAAAATGGTCTTATTTTCTGAATTTTCAGCTTTGACTTCCATAAGGCAAATCAAATGTATTGCAATGCATTGCAAGTTATCAAGAAATCCAGGATAAATCGCTGGTCACTTGATGCATTAACTAAAAGGGAATTTTAAATTGAATTTTTTTCCATGGAAGATTTTCCTATGCCACGATCCTATGTGTACTCCAGGAAAATCTTAGGACAATAGACATGATCATGACAAAAATGTGTAATAACCTCTTTTAGGTAACTTCCAGGTCTTGAAGAACATTTCTCCGTGTCACTTCTGGGGCTATGGAGGGACAAGACTCTAACCAATGTCCTGGTCTCCTTTATCTGCAGTGATCCAAGATCCCAGCCCTCCCTTTGCCATGAAAATCCTTCCTTTTCTCCTTGTTCTCCTCTTGGTGGTGTTTCACGGAGCTGCAGGTAAGGTGAGGGACTAAAGAGAAGATGTTGGTGTCTTGCAAAGGTCCCCTGTCCCCTTTGGGATGTGGCCAAGCTGTCTCCTGCAAGGAATCCTCACATAAATCATCAAAACTCATTGGAGATTACAAATGAGAAATGAAATTAGCAGGAAAATACTCCAAGCATCACTTTGAAAGGAGCAACCCCAAAATTACCATTCAGCATTTTCCCCATTAAACCCTGCAGGCTTGTGCTTAAATCACTTTGCCTCTGAGTCACCCAACAAACAAATTAAATCACGATCAAATATTCTTAAATACACAGAAGAAAAAGAACATGTCATCCGGCCCCATGTTTTCAAATATCCTTTGCTTTGGGAGCTGGGGCATAGGGTGGGGAGGCACAAAACCATGAGTGAAGGTTTCAATGCTGCTGGCAGCACCTCCTTGGTGGAGAAACCTCTTCAGCCTTAAGTGCTGGTGTGGGCTGTGCCTGTTGAGGGGTGCAAAGGAATCTGGAACCCCAAACCAACTCTGTCGTCCAGAGAAAGGGATTCTATTTTAATATCAGCCCTGAAAATGGCACAGCTACATTTGCAGGGTGCTCTGTGCACGAGCAAGGGGCTGGTGGAGTTTTGATCTCTCTGGGAACAGGGTGGAAAGTGTCCTCTGGGGAAGTAAGGATGGGAAAAGACTGTGATGAACTGCAGCAGACCAGAAATGTGGGAAAAGTGTCATATGTATCCCTGGAGGGATTTAAAAGCCATCTGGATGTGGCACTTGAGGACATGGATTAGTGGTGGGCTTGGCATGGCTGGGTTAATAATTGGACTTGATGATTTTAAAGGTCTTTTTCAACCTAGATGAGTCAGTGATTCTATGATTTTATGTGGTGGTCTGATGTTATTCTTACCTGGGCCTCTGCCTGTGCCAGTTCTCAGAGGCAGGACACTGGGCAAAGAATTCATTTGGTCTATTTTATGTCCTTATTTAACACACAGTGGATGTTTGGCCTGTTTTCAGTAGGACCCTCTATGTATATTAAAGTCAGAAATTTATTTCTATCTGGGAAGAAAAGTGTTGCTGAGAGCTCAGACTGCTCACAGCCACCTCTGCAGTGCCCCACAGACAGCTAGTTTGAGACCAGGAGTGTTTTATTCACCCTTTAAAGCACTCCCTTATTCCTCACTGGAATTTTCTGGGTGTGCACATATCACTCTACTCACATGCTGGGAATCCAAAACACCAGGGATGTGCTGGATGCACTGTCCATTTGTAATATCCATTATCTGATTGCTGGAACAAGCTCCCCTCTCTCTGAATACGCCAGACTTTGTGCTGTTCCATGGATGAGCTGGAAATTGGAATTAATTCATTCATGTGCACTCAGGTGCATCCAGAACACTTCAGCTGCCAGGCTATATCCTTATTAATTGACCAAACAAGGCCAGGCAACCTCCTGCCTAATTGCTAGTCTGCTCCCTGGGGTTGTTTTGATCCCTGACAATTAGCACCTTCATGGATAAAACCTGTTCTGGGAATAGCACAGGCTGGTGGCCATCCCCAAAAGGCAGTTTGAATGTGGGTATCCTGTTTTAGCAGGGAATTCCATTTAGACATGTAGGGAAGGGCAGCTCCAGACTGTTCAGCCCCAGACCCAGAGGGCAATGGTGGGTTTGGTGCTATGGAAATGTTGTTCTTCATGGATTGATGAATTTATCCATGTATGGGAGCCATCCCTATGGACTGCTGGACACCAGGACCTGTTTGAGACATGGGTGGAATGTACAGGGAGGGAGACAGCCAAATCTGCAGAGCCATGGGATTGTGGAATGGTTTGGGTTGGAAGGGGACCATAAGGCTTCCACTAGCCCAGGTTGCTCCAAGCCCCTTCCAGCCTGGCCTTGGACACTTCCAGGGATCCAGGAGCAGCCACAGCTTCTCTGGGCACCCTGTGCCAGAGCCTCCCCACCCTCACAGGGAAGAATTCCTTTCTAATACCTGGTCTAAATCTCTCCTCTTTTAGTTTAAAACTATTCCCCTCTGTCCTATCACTGTCTGTTCACATTAAAACCCTCTTTCCCTCTTTTTTATACAAGTAGGACTCTGCCAGATGAGCTGGTGCATCTCTCCTGAATTTGACCTACAGCATTTTAAGAGCTTCTAAGTGCCTGCTTCCTGTTTTCTATCAGATCTCTGATGTCCATCCCTAAAATCTGAGTTCCTAACAAAGTCCTGGGCTTGGACACACATCAGAAGAAGCAATTAGAGTGTTTGCTTGGTCGTTGTGCCCACAGACCTCCTCCTCTGAGGGCTGAACCGTCATGACGTTGTCAGCTCACAGGGATTAAGCAAAATGCAAATCCCTGCCAGAAATAAAATGTCTCCCATCTTGGTTTATTTGTTATTTTATTTGTTCTTTTTTAAGGCAGAAGCTTGGGAAGACCCAATAGACCTTACATGGAGTGTGGATATCGTGGGACCTTCTGCCACAGGGGGAAATGCCCCCGTGGCAACGATTACCTGGGGTCGTGTCGTTCCGGGTATAATTGCTGTAGGTGGTAAGTTTAGTGTTCATCTGGGGCAAAGATCACTTCCCAAATTATCCTCTGGATCCCAAGCAGCAGGATTTTCCTCATAATCATAATTATGAAATGTCCTTTCCTCTGTGTAGGTTGTAATGTGGCTAACTGTGGAGAACACTCAGGAGCGATCGCTTTTGGCATCGTTGGATTCAAGGAATTGTTGCAGCAGCCACCAAGGATTTGTCATTCTCCTTTCAATAAAAGCAGGATCTGGGGAGGTTGCATGGGTACCCTGTGTGCTGTTGTCATTCATTTCCAAAAGAAATTCATTTCCCACTCATTTTCCAAGTCTTCCTTCCGTTAAGAATTTTAAACAAGAATCCTGAAATCAATCTAAACCTGCCAGGAATGTGTAGATCACCAAAATATTTACCCTTCTTGGGCTGCTGATTGAGTGAGTGCTGGCAAGTTCTCCACACATGCCTACCAGGGAATTCTCTGTCATGATTAACGCTGAGATCAGTCACCATTTCCACTGGGAGCACAAAAGTCTTCTCCAGTGTGTGACACTTCACCTCTGCTCTGAAAACTTGGGGTTCCCATCTCCTCATCCGGAGCTTTCAGACCTGGGAACAGCACCTTGTTTTATTATGAGAACTAAAGTCACACTGAGCAGGAAAATTTGATAATCTGAAGTCTGATTTTACCTGTGGCATTTCTGTCTGATATAAACTTGGAGTGAATCTGCAAAATTTATATTGGCTGCAGTTGCAAATCAGGAGATCAGAGTTAGACCTGATCTATTGCTTCAGGCGATTACAGAAACATGTGTGAGAGGCCAACCCCACTGTGCCTCTGATCATTTCTCTTCTGAGAGATTCAGCCTGTCCTGCCCTGGATCACAACTAGAAGGTGCAGGTTTGTCAGAGAGCTCCTGTCCCTGCAGCTGCTCCTGCATGGTCAGGAGCATCCTTGTGCTGACAAGGAATCTTTGGTGCCCAGAGAAGCTGTGGCTGTCCCTGGATCCCTGGAAGTGTCCAAGGCCAGGTTGGACAGGGCTTGGAGCACCCTGGGATGGTGGAAGGTGTCCCTGCCCATGGCAGGGAGTTGGAATAAAATGATCTTTAAGGTCCCTTCCAATCCAAACCAAACACAAATTGAAAAAAAAAAAATCAAATTTCTGTGATTCTGTGAAGGGAGGATCAGTAATGGCTGACTTTCTAAGGGAAGCAACCAACCCAAGTGAAAAGGACTGACTCAAAGCCCTGAGCTGCCCATTTGTTGCAAAGCATTTGCCCACCCTTCACAGAACCACAGAATTTTTGAGGCTGGAAGGCACCTCTGGAGATCATTCCAGCCCAAAACCATTGCCAAGGCAGGGTCACCTGGAACATGTGACACTGGAACATATCCAGGTGTGTTTGGAATGTGTCCAAAGAGGAAACTCCACACCCTCCCTGGACAGCTGTTCCAGTGCTCTGCCACCCTCAACATAAAGAAGTTCTTCCTCAAGTAGAGCTGGAATTTCTTGTGTTTCAGTTTATGGCAGTTGCTCCTCATCCTATGGCTGGGCACCACTGAAGGGAGTCAGCCACCATCCTCTGACACCCCTTGGAGGTATTTATATGGATTATTGAGATCCCCTCTCAGTCATCTCCAGACTGAACAGGCCCAACTCTCTCACTCTCTGGGCCTGTTCAAAGCAGATGTTTCTGCAAATTAAATGTTTCTGCCACCATTGAAACCACAGCCTTGTGCAGGGCAGGAAGCCGGGCCAACGGCCACCTCCCTCCCAGGGATCTCCCTGGATGGAAACCTGAGGAAATTGCCAAGTGGAGCCAAACCAGCAACTTACAGTTGATGTCCTAAGAGGGTTTTGCACAATCCACGTCAGGTGAGTGTTTCACAAACTGGAATGGCACAAGATTTTTGCTCAAGGACTGAGGATTTTGCAGGGAGGGTTCAGCCCTTATAATTTTAGATTCTCGTGTCTGTGGCCAGTATCATGCAGAATCCAGTCTCATCATGCTTTTAGCTCACCACCACAAAGAGCTGTCCTTGCCTTTATGGCTGGGGAATGGCTTCAAGAGCCAGTTTAGAGTGAAATAGGCTGAAACCCCTGAGGATCCATGCTGCACATCTCTCCCTGCTTCTTATCCCAATCCCATCTGCCTAGCACTCTGCATGTTCAGATTCATGGAATCAGAGAATCATAAAATGATTTGGGTTGGAAGGGACCTTACAATCATATAGATCCCACCCTCCCTGCCATGGGCAGGGACACTTTCCACTATCCTAGATTGCTTCATGCCCCGTCCAGCCTGGCCTGGGCACTTCCAGGGATTAAGCTGATGCATGTGCTGAAGAGCAACAGCACAGAAATGCTGCTAATTGCCACCTTAATGAAGCCCTGTAAAGAACCTGGCTACTGGACGTAGCTGCTCTCAGTCCCTTGCCTCCAGGGGTCTTGATGCCAAGACAGCTCAGAAGATATTAAAAAAAATATATAAAAATATTGGGGCATGGCCTTTTCCCTTTTTCTGGCTGTAGCTGTGGAATCAGGATTTCCTTCAGTGGTGAAGGAAATAAAAAGCTGCCCTGAGTGCTCTGACTGCCATGGCAGAGTATAGTAGTGATCCCCCTGGGTACAGATCTGCTAATAGATTGTACAATGTCCCTCACTGGGGAGTGAAAAAACAATGAAATAGGGTGAGTTGTTTGGATCAAAGGCATATTCATGTATTGCCCAGAGGAGCTGTGGCTGCCCCATCCCTGGAAGGGTTCAAAGACAGGTTGGATGGGGCTTGGAGCACCTACTGGAAGGTGTCTCTGCCCATGGCAGCTGGTTGGGACCTCCTGGTCCCTTCCAAACCAAATCACTGTGTGATTCCACGACTCTTGTGGCCGCTCAGTGAAAACACACCAGGCACGAGTGTGCTTTTAACATCCACCCCCACACACGTCCCCGTAACGCTGGACGAAGCTGCAGCAAGGCTGGAAACGTTTATGAAGACGCTCCATCAAACACCAAAGGGTTACACACGGCCAACTCCACCAAACAAAGCCACAATTAAAGCTTGTCCTTGCTGGGACTGCTGGTTGGATGGGGATGTCATCCCAAGCGGCGTCTTCCCAGTTATTTTCAAGCGAAGCATAGAGAGCGTGCGCTTCCCGTGGGGGGAGGAGGAGGAGGACAGAGCTCCGGTGTGTGGCAAAAGCTGATTGTTTGCCAAGGGCCGACGAACAGGGATGCTGTGTGTGTGTCCCCAGAGGTGTCCAGCAAACCACAGCACCGAGCAGCCCTTACGCAAGGCGGGATGACACAAGATCCCGGGCCGGAGGCCTGGGAATCCTTCTCAGGTGTCAGATGGGGAAAGCTCCGCTTGTTTTTTCTCTGTCGGGGGAAGAAAACAGAAAAAAGGAGCTTTTGGGGCTGGGCGTCTTGAGGACTCGGCCATCCCGAGGGATATTGTGCCACGTGGAGAGACCAAACTGCTGCTGGTGCCGGGAAGCTCCGACTCCCAGTGCATCCTCCCAGCAGTGACTGGTGACATCCCCTCTCCTCAGCTCTGTCCCCGCGCAGGTGCCACACGACCTGCAGGAAGGGACCCGCCCATTCACCTCTGCTTCCTTTCTCTTCTCCCCCAGAGCTGCGACTCCGCTGGCGGCTCCCAGGCATGCGGATCCTGCCTGTCCTCTATGCTCTGCTCCTCCTGATGCTCCGGGGAGTGACAGGTAAGAAATGTGGAGGGTTTGTCCTTTGTGTTTTTAAGGGAGGATTTGTCACCTGAGCCGATGAGTCACGTGTGAGTTCCCGTGGTGGCTGTGCCTTCACCGCCGGGGTCCCTCTCGCCCCACACCTTTAAGGAGAGACTCCAGCTGCAGGTTCTGTTGCTGGGGCCAGAGCTGGAGGCATTGTATTAAAGCTCACATCCTTCCAAACCTGGGATTTGACCCCTCTCCATGCCTCCTGACCCTTGCGTTTCTGAGTCGGCAGCACTGGGCACAGCAGCCCTGCTGGAGAGGAGGAGGAGGAGCGGGGAGGAAGGGAAATCCTGCTTCCACCCTTGGAGTTCTCCCTTGTTCTAGGAAGGAGGCAGCAGGCACGACGGAGACCTCTCCCAGAGCCTGCTTAGGGGTGTAGTGACTGTCTCCCCCCCAAGTGCCATAAACTCACCTGGATTTCTGCTGCAGGCACCTGCTCAGCACTCGTGGCAGGGCACAAGCACGGGCTGGGCTAACGCTGGCCGCGCAGGGACCAGGGTCTGTGCTCAGCATCTCGGCTCAAAGTCTCCTCTCTCCGTGCCCTGCAGGGCTGTCCCCGGTTCGAGCATCAGCCCAGGACTGCGAGCGCCGCGGGGGATTCTGCTCCCACCGCTCCTGCCCGCCGGGCATCGGCCGCATCGGCCTCTGCTCCGAGCAGGAATTCTGCTGTCGGATGTGAGTTCAGGGATGCCCGCAGGGCTCCGGTTGCCTCCTGTTGGGGTTCGGGATTCGGCTCTTGGGGGGAAAAAAAAACGGGGAATGTGCAGCCCAAGGGTACAGGGACATTCCTGACCCTTAGTGCTGCCCTGCCTGGGACACGCACTGGCAGAGCTTTCCTCCCACAGGCGGTGGTATCCCTGATGGGCTCCTGGATCCCCGAGCAGGACACCAGCCCGTGCCCTCGCTGCATGGTCGGGACGATGCTGCCTGGAGGCACCAAGCACTGCCAGGGGCAGCAGCAACCCTGCACAGCAAGACCTGGATCCCACCAGAATCCCATCCCCCAGTGTCCCCAATACAAGGTGGTGGTCATTCCCACTGCCAAGATGTATCCTGGGTGTGCCTCTCTTTGGGGTGAATTCCTGACAGACGTGGACACACACACACACACTGTCCCACCATCCACCCTCTCTCCATGCTGGCCTCAGCCACAGCAGCATCTCCTCCCGTGGTGGGAGATGGGACACATGTGACACTCACAGGGACCCCAATTCCAGCCTTTTGGCTCAGCAAAGGGACCCCAGCACCTCTTACACAGGGATGGAGGGGTTGCTGTGAGCACCCTAATTTCAGTGGGGACCTGCTGGTTGTCCACTGGCTCCCAGGCTGGGTCAGGAGTCCTTATGGGACTGTTCCATGGGACACACAGGGCCTTAGTGTCCTTGGGTCCATCCCCAGCTGTGGGGCACTGGGGGTGTTGTGGGGTGCAGGGGTATCTGGGGGACGGGAGAAGTCATTTTGCTCCAGAGGGAATAGGGACTGATGGCTGTGCCATGGGGCTTCCCAGGAGCTTGGGGTGGAGTTGGGGGTCAATGCTGGGAGGGTTTCAAGGCCTGGGGCTGGGGGCTCAGTTAGGAGTCCATTGTGGATGATTGGTGTGGCAGATCCAGGATGCTCAGCTCAGGGATGCCACAGGGGTGGTTCCTGCACTGCCATGGGGCAGTGAGCACGGGGATGCTGGGGCAGGGGACACCCACTGCTCCCCTCCATGGAGCAGGGCAGCCAGGGGTCGGAGCAGCCTCTCCTGGGGTACTGGGCATTGCTGTGGGTACAGGGAAAGTCAGGTCAGGGTGCCAGCTGTGGGCCCAAGTCCGGGTCTGGATCAGCAAGGCCAAGCTGCAGCTCTGATGGGATAAGCACAAGATCCCCAGGTCAGAGCAACTTCCCAGGGCAGGGCTGGCCCCAGCCATGGCCTCCCTGCAGTGGGGATTATAGAAGTCCTTTCCACAGCACAAGCAGCAATCCCTGGCTGTGCTGGCCCTGGGCTGGTCCTGAGTCGGGTTCCAAACCCCCAGGAGTGAGGATATTCCAAGGACCCAGCAATGGACACCCAATCCTATTTCTACAGATTGATGCTTGAGGGATGTCCCCATCATGCATCAAGGCCAGGTTTGATGGGGCTTGGAGCATCCTGGGATAGTGGAAGGTGTCCCTGCCTATGGCAGGTATTAGAATGAGATGAATTCTAAACTCCCTTCCAACCCAAACCATTCCATGATTCCATGCATCTCTCTGAGAGATGACACCAGACCCTGTGTCCCTGATGTATCCGACCTCAGGTCCCATTCTCCTCTCCAGGACCCAGCTGCAAGAGCTTTGGTCTCTCTGAGCAATGGACCAGCACCCTGGAGACACAGCAGTTTGTATAAAAAAAAAAAAGGTTACAAATAAAGTTTACTAGGAATATGGGACAGGTAATAAGATGGATGTCGGGTGTGGCCAGAAAGCAGCCATGGATACATTGCTTCTTTCCCTCTCATGAGCTTTCCTTCATGAGCCACCTGCATCTTTATCTTTCTGAAACACCACAGAATTCCTATAAATCCAAAAGCTCTCCTGATCAAGTCCACACCTCTAAGGCCTGATAAAGCCCTATTCACCTTCCTTCACTAATCTCCCATAGATTGCACATTTTTATACAGCATTTTGCTGCTGTAGAACCACGTTTATGGGTTTTGCACCAATTAGGGCAATTTCAGAAGCAGTGGATTCAGACAGGATGAGGTGAGGTGTGGTCTACCCTGACTCCATTTCCTCTTTGCACTGCTTGGCTATTTGAGTAGACATCAGAAAGGCATCCTTAGGCTTATCACTTCCTGGCAGGTGGGATGCAAGTCACCTTGGCAAGGATGAAGCTGTTCTTGTGATGTTAAAAGAGAAGGAAGCCAAATTTTTTTTTAATGTTTCTGTGTGTCACACAGCACCAGCTCCCTAAACAAACTGACAGAACAGGAAGAGACAGATATTTTATCAAAGAATCTCAGCATGGTTTGGGAAAGAAGGGACTTTTACGATCATCCAGTTCTAACCCCCACCATCATCAGGAACACCTTCCACTATCCCAAGTTGCTCCAAACCTCGTCCAACCTGGCCTTGGACACTTCCAGGGATGAGGCAGCAACCTCTGGGCAGCCTGTGCCAGGGCCTCACCACCCTCACAGGAGAGACTGGTTGGGACTGGTCCCTATTTCTGCCTGCACCCTGACCAGCCTGTTTTGTCCATCCCAGGCAGTTCATGCCATGCCACCACAGCCTGGGTGCCTCTGTGCTGTGGGTGTCACAAGAGGTGTTGCATGGGGACAACGGTGACATTGATTGCAACAGTCCCAGGAGGCACCTCAGCCTCTGCCATTGCAGGGGAGAAGCCCCAGTGTCCCCACATGGATGGGTGGCTTTTTGATTGGCCAAGGGGAGATGTGTCAGCAAAACCCAGTGAATGTCCCCACGGCATGCAACAATATAAAATCAGAGTGTTTTGGCCAAAGAAGTGATCCTTGAACCCAAGGGCCGCTGGACACAGTGATTGTTGTTGGGCTTGTTGTTGCCTGAACCCCCAGACCTTTCTCAGGTAGGTGATTGTGGGGTCTCCTGGAAAAGCATCAGGTAAGGTAATGGATTTCCCAGTCACTGAAATATCATTAAATGCTCCTGAGCTTGGCAGGGTGGCACAAACCACAGAGTTCTTTTTAAGAGAAAAATAGAGGAAACATCCTCAGCTGTGGTTGTGAGCAGCTCCTGTGCAGTTTGGTGAACCACAGAGCCCAGGTTTCTGCACCACCTGGGCTCTTGCGTGTCCCCATTGCCTTGGTGTCCTCTCTGCAGCCCTGTGAAGACCCAGGAGAGGCACCAGCCATGAAGATCCTGTTCCTGCTCTTCCCCCTGATCCTGCTGTTGGTCCAGGGTGCTTCAGGTGAGAAGGGGAAGAGGGGAAATGGGGGAAAGTGTGAGCACTCAGCAGTGGGAAGTCAAAGTCCCTGGAAGTGACCGTGTTTGTGGGAATGATGAGAAGGTAACAGGGGATTAAAGTGAAAGGAGCTTCTCCAGTGACAGTTCTATAGGACACAGACTTGGGGTGGGAAGAGCCCATGGAAATAGAATACTGGCTTCTTTGGTGGGTCAGGAAGGGGTTTGGTTTCAGGGTTAGGCTTAGGCCTCCACCCTCCACCCACCCGTTCCTCTTTGGGTGTCTCTGAAGGTCTTTTTGCCCTCTGTGTGTTATCTTTGCTGTGGGGAGGTTGGAGCTGAATCCATCCACTGGCCAGAAATGCACAAAACACCATCAGCCTTTTGCAACCACACACTGCTCTCACAGATGATTGCTTTAATTGTTCTCTATGTTTCTTTCCCCGTGGAAACCCAAAATGCAGCTGGATGCAGGCAAAGAGGGGGACGCTGCACTTATGGGAGATGCAACTTCCCTGAGAGACCCATTGGAAGATGCACCCTGTACAGTGTGTGCTGCAAGAGATAAGGTCTGCAATCCTGCCTGAGGAAAGACTTCCCTCTTTTATCCACAATGAAATATGTGGCAAATTTATTTCCGGTGAATGTCTCCTATATAAGCTCCTCATCTATTCCATGTGGGAGAGATGCCCAAGAAGAGAGGGAAAAGCCCTTGTGGGTTTTGGAGCTGCCCTGAGTGGGGATGCAGCAGCTCCAGGACAGCCAGGGCCTCCCCACTCTCCCCCAGTCCCCAGGGCCTCACTCAGGCTCTGTAGAGGACTCGCCAAAGCCACCAAAGAGGGAAACATTCCCTGGCCTTGGGCAGCACCCAGGACATGATCCACGTCTTGCTGCACCTGCACAGACCTGGAGCCAGGGCTGCCAGCACTGAGATAGCCCAGGTCCAACCTGTCTGCACTAAGGACTGCACCTCCCCTCCCCTGAGCCTGACTCTGCTGCACCACAGCCTGGGCATGGCAGGGCAGGGGGACAGAGTGGCAGGGAAAGTTACACCACCTGATGTGATTGTCTCTTTTTTCTTACAGTTTCTTGCATTGAAACCTTGAAATTGGCAAGCAGCGCATGGCCCTCGCTTCTGTCTCCTGGCCCCATGTCCTGATGTCCCCTCCCCTGGCTGCCTGTGCCATGCCCAGCTGGGCTGACAGCAGCAGTGGCAGCTGCTCCTGCTGGGTGCTGCTGGGCTGGAGGCCTGTGGTGCCAGCCCCGGTGTCTTTGGGGCAGGGGCTGCTTTTCCCGCCTTGAATAAAGACCAAGAGCACTTTGGCATTGCAGGGCTGGGCCGTGTGTGCGTGTCCTGCTGCTGGAGGGGTGCTGTGCCTGCTGCCTCTGGGGCTGCCACTGCCTTGGTGGCAGCAGAAGGGCCTGGGGATGGTGCTGGGGCTGAGCAGGGGCTGTGTCCCTGGGGATGCTCCTGCCTGGCCCTGCTTTGGGGACACTGAGCCTGGCAGTGCCTGCTGGGCCGGGCTGTGTGGGGTGTCTGTGCTGGAGCTGCCCTGCACATGCTCCATCTGGGGAATTGGGATCCCTGTGCTGATCCTGCCAGCCCCAGATATCCGTTGAGCAGTCACATGTTCATATGCTGAGCCGTGCTGGGAGCAGTGTGTCCCTTAAGTAGGAATGGCCATGGTGACCCACAGGTGCTGTCCCTGCTGCTCCTCCTTGTCCTGTTCCAGCCCTCCCTGCTGTGGCTGTGCTGCTCCACACCCAGCAGACAGGAGGAGGAGGAGGAAACCATGCAATTCCTGGTCTGGGTGACATGTGAAAAAGGACCCATTTTGGTGTGGAAATATTCAACTTTGTCTATCCACATGAAATAAGCAGAATGTACCGGCCTCTCTGTCAGGTAGTCTGGGTGACACTGCTCTGGTCTATCAAAGGCAGAGGCCTCTCATTTCTGCAAAGCAAATCTCAGACATTTGATTCCTGTGTGGCTCCATACCTGTGTATATCCATGTACATGGATGTATGGGAGCCACGGCGGACTCTGCCTGGTTCACTGAAGACTTTCCCTCTCAAGAATGATACCCATAAGATTATTGATGTTGGAGAAAATCTCTAAGAATATCGAGTCCAACCATCATCCCACGACCCCATCCACACAGCTTTTC
>VXBN01015904.1:6502-18336 GCA_013397395.1 Sinosuthora webbiana
CAGGAAGGTCACCCGGGGCTGGGGAGGAGGGGCCCCCAAGGTTTGTCCCGTTCCCATCCCGGCTCATCCCCGCTCCCACTCCGCAGGCTCCGGGTCACCTTGGAGGAAATCAATTAATGCAATTACTGTAAAAATCCCTGGAGCCCCTGAGGGGTGGGGCTGGAAGCACAAACAGCTCTCACTTGACCCTGCTCCCTGCCAAGGCTTGGGAGACTCCCAGACTTTGCAGGAATGCGGGAGAATTCAGTGCTCCTTCCCCAGGGAAGCAGCCCCTTTCTGCACACAGCAAAACCTCCCCCTCTCCGTCAAAAAAAAAGCTTCAATTCCTGTCAAAAATCCCTTCAGAGGATCAAATCTGACAGCCCCAAAGCTGCTCCAGTTCCTGGCAGATTCTGTGGGAATGCTGCCAGTGATTCCAGCGATTCCCAGCACGGGCTCATTCAGACAATTCCCGGCGTGGAAATCACAAACTCTCCCCACACCAGTGGCTGCTGCAGGAGAATTTGGGACTTTTCACCTCCTTCCCGTGGATTTCCACGATTGGAGGCCACAGGTGAAGGCTTGTCCCACTGACATCCCCGTTACTTTAGGCACAGGGAGTATCCACAGGGATCCAGGGAAGCGGGATAGGCTGGAAGCAGAGTCAGGTAAGTGCCACCTGCGGAGCTGCCAAACCGAAAGGATCCAAAGAATTTTCCTTTGGCAGCCTAATGGTGACAGCAGTTGTGTGGGAAGATTAATGGAGAAAAGGTTGGATAAAATAGAAGCTCCATCCTGAAGTTTTTCAGCTGCTTTTTCGCAGTTATGTAATTGTAAATGACATTGATTTTTATAAAAACCCACAAACAACGCCAGGAAACTTGGAATGTCTCAGGCTGGATCCTGCTCCGGCTGCCAGCGGAGGGAATTTGGGATTTTCTTGGATTTCGGGGCAGTTTCAGGCTGTTTTTGCAGGGATGAGAAGCAGGGTTTGGCTCTCAGTAGCCTTGGAATGCCATTGGAGCTGTGCAGGGAGGAGACGAGGGGCTGAGCTGGCACAGCCAGGGAATTGTCTGGGTTTGTATCCGGCCAAAATTCCCTGAACATTCCTTGTTCACCAGCATCAGCACGGATCAGGATTGCCCCTGGTGTGGGCTCCGAGGGCTTCTCCAGCCTCTGTGATCCCGGGACCTGGGACCCCTCCAGTGCCCCTGGCAAAGGAGGAGCTCTGGGGATTCCTGGCTCCCATCCCAGAATTGGGGGTCAAGATTAAAACCAGGGAAGAGTTTTTAGAGGGAATGGTGGGATTTAGTCCGAGGTTGGCCTCTGACCTTTTCCAGCTCAGTGATCCTGGAATGGCCCCTGGAGGAGCAGCAGGAGGTTCCCATTCCCATCCAGCCTGGGGGGACTCGGGATCACCCCCAGGCCCCCTGGGCTCACAGGGGCTCAGTCCCTGTGGGATCCGACCCTGGGACACAGGGAAAGGACACTGGGAGAAGATGGGAAATGACCCCTTGGAGTGCCTCAGTTTCCCTGGATACAGCAGCAGGATTCCAGGCCCAGGCTGGGACAACATCCAGGACCTGGCTCAGGTCAGTCCTGGCCTCTCTCCTGGAGGATCCAGCCCCTGGGAGCTGCTTCCTCTCCCCTTCCAGCCTTCAGGACCTTTTTAATGGAATCATGGAATGGTTTGGGTGGGAAGTGACCTTAAAGCCCACCCAGTGCCACCCCTGCCATGGCAGGAACACCTTCCACTGTCCCAGGCTGCTCCAACCCCACCCAGCCTGGCCTTGGACACTTCCAGGGATCCAGGGACAGCCACAGCTGCTCTGGGAATTCCATCCCAGCCCCTCCCCCACCCTGCCAGCCAGCAATTCCTTCCCAACATCCCATCAAAATCCGCCCTTTTTTACCCCTTCCTTTAATGCTTCCCTGTACTCTCCAGCCTTTGACTCCTCTGATGGCTGACAAGAATTTTTTTTTTATTATTATTCAAATCCCTGCTCTTTTCTTTACTGTAATCCCATGGGAAGACAAAAGGAAGGGAGCTCGTGGATGGAAAAAGCCCCAGAGGAAGGAAACTGCAGCAGGAAAAGGTTTCCCTTTCCAGGAGGGATGTTTGGACTGGCTCTGCCTTGGCACTAAGATCTTGTCAGGATTTGTTTTCCTGAAGAGACACTCCCTGAAGGAATATCCTGAGTGTTCCCGGGAATGTTTGAATCCATTCCCTTCCCTCCTGAAGGAAAAGGGGTTTTCTCCAGGCAGAGAATGCACAAGGATGACATTTCCTGGCCTTTCTTGTTTCCTCTCTGTATTTCCCCCCAAAATATTGGATACATTTATATTCAGAATTCCTCCCTCCCTCTCTCTCCTCCTTTTCCAGCCCTTGGATGTGGCTGGGTGAGCACACGGACCTTCCCTGAGCCGTGGGTAATGGGCTGGATGATTCTCCACGATTTTCTCCAAGACTTTTCTCTTCCCAAGGCTATTTCCTCTCTGGAGCTGATGTTTTAAAACAATTTCCCTGGAGGTGTAAAAGCTCCCTGGAGAATTGGGAAAGCTTGACTGGAAATGCTCCCATCAAACCCTTCCTGATCCCTCCTCCCTGCTTTTGGGCACTTCCCTCCTGCAGGAATTTGATATTTTTAGCAACTTCTCCATTTATTATTTTTAATTTAGTTTTTAATTTTGCACCAAGAGCCACCAAGAAAGGAATTGCTCCCATGCCCAGCTGTAAAACCTGGGAATGAAGGGAGGATTTGCTCCTGTGTCCCTGTACCAGCTGTAAAATCTGGGAATGAAGGGAGGATTTGCTCCTGTGTCCCTGTACCAGCTGTAAAACCTGGGACTGAACATGTTCCCTTCTCCCCTTGGCCACCATCAGTTATCTGGTGCCAGGAGCTGACGGGAGGCAGAGGCTCCAGATAAGCAGGAATCAGAGCTGGGAATCTGCCAGGTCATGGATCACCCTCCAGAACTTCCCCCTCAATCCTCCCACAAAAAGCAGGATCGTTTATTTTCCCTATGGCCGCTCCCAAATATCCGTGCAGCATCTCCTGCCCTCCCATTTATCCCTCGGGATGGGGACACCGTGGGTCTGCCACAGCTCCGGGATGGGCAGGAAGGGGCTGGGATGAGACATTTCCACAGGGACGCTAAAAGCCCCTCAATCCCTTCCTCCCTGGGGGTGTTTTCCGTGACAATGGAGTCCCTTTTCACTGTGACACGTTGTGCACTCACTCCCCGGGGAGCTGTTCCTGGAATAACTGCAGGGCAGATAATCGGGAATTCTGATTTATTTCCCTCTGCTTTCCCAGATGTGGATTCTGGGGGATAACGGGAACACCTGATGCTGGCCTTGCAAACGGAAGGAAGAATTCCAAGTGTTTATCTCGGAGCCAAGCTGAGGAGAAGGTGGCATTGGAAGCTTTTCCTGGGGCAGCTGGAATTGTTCTCCGTGAGGGCTTGTGCAGCTTTGGGGCTGGAAATCAGTGCTGGGATGTCACCAATTCCTTGGGACCAATTCCTTGCAGCTCCTTAGGGTTACAAATCCTGGAATCCCAGCCTGGTTTGGGTGGGAAGGGGCTTTAAGGATCCAGTGCCAGCCCTGCCGTGGGCAGGGACACCTCCCACTGTCCCAGGCTGCTCCAAGCCCTGTCCAGCCTGGCCTTGGACACTTCCAGGGATCCAGGGGCAGGCACAGCTGCTCTGGGAATTCCATCCCAGCCCTTTCCCACCCTCACAGGGAGGAATTCCTTCCCAATATCAAACCTAAATCTCCCCTCTTTCAGTCTAAACCCACCCCCTCCCCTTGTCCTTTCCCTCTCTGCCCAGGGAAAAGTCACTTTTCCATGTTTTTTTTTTAAGCCCTCGAAGTCCTGAAAGGCCTCCATGAGGTGCAGCCAGTCCTGCTCAGTTCATCCTCCCTTTTGCCTCTCCAGGAAACTTTCCTGGGATTTCCCATTCTTGCTCCTTGCTCAGCAAAATGTGGCTTTGGACATCAGTATTCCCAGTGCTGGGATCATCCTGTCTGCCCAGTACAAACCAGTACAGCACTGGTTGTGGTGAGGTGATCCCAGAAATGGGAAAGGAAAGAGCAGGGATGGCTGGAAAGCAGCAGTGACAAATCAGATGAGGGTGCTGAAGCAAACAGGGACCTTTGGCTCGGGCAGGGCCCAGAGGCTGCTCGGGATTACACAGGTTTTGGGAAGAGCATTTATTCCCTGACCTTATTGCTGGCCTCCTCCCTGGGGATGGGATTTATCCGAGGGAGAAGATTGGAGAGGGCAGAGGCTCAGTCTGGTCCCATCCAGCTCCTCTGACAGGCTCACATACAGCACATGGAGCAGCTGGGGATTATGGAATCCTGGAATATCCTGAGCTGGAAGGGACCCCCAGGATCCCCCAGTCCCCCCCCTGGCCCTGCACAGACACCCCAACACCCCCCCCTGGGCATCCCTGGGTGTCCAAACACTCCTGGAGCTCTGGCAGCCTCGGGCTGGGACCATTCCCTGGGGAGCCTGGGCAGTGCCTGAACCCTCTGGGGGAAGAACCTTTCCCTGAGATCCATCCCAAATTCCCCTGGCACAGCTCCAGCTGTTCCCTGGGATCTGGACCTGATTCCCTCCTCACTGGAGCCCCGTGGTGGAGCTCAGCTGAGCAGGCAGCCCAGTGAGGAGCAGCTCCCTGCATCCCAAACGGGGCTGAAACAGCCACCAGAATAACCCTGGGGTGTAAATCCAGGCCCAGGCTGTGCTCACATGTTGGGTTTTTGTGGAATCAGGATTCCTGGGTGCTCTCAAACACCAGTGGCCTCCAGGGTGAGGGTCTGAGCAGATTCCTGTGGGTGAGGAAAGCAGTGGGGGCTGGATTTGGGATTTCTCCACTGCTGGGGTGGACACAACTGCTGGATCCAGTGTCAGGCACAGGCTGGGAAAGGTGGGCAGTGAATGTTCAGCTTTAGGCATTTTCCAGGGGTGAGCTTTTCCAAACTGAGAAGTGTCATTGCTGGGAAACTCCCCCTGTGCAGGGCTGGGAGAATCCCTGGAATGCTGGAGGCTCCTTGGCTGCTCTGGCAGAGGCAAAAGTCCTGAGGAATCCGGCTGGGCTGAGCCAAGCAGGGCACAAATGGGGATTTTCCCATCTGGAGCTGCTCTCCCAGGGACCCAAAGCTCTAGGACAGGAGGGGATGATCCCAGTGAACCATGGGCCAGGTGCTTAAATAATTTCAAATTATCCCTGACTTGGGCTGCACTTTGGGCCGAAGCTTTGCCAGGACTTGTAAGGAAACCCAAATGGGATTCAGGAATGAGGAATTCCCCGTTAGGTCTGGGATCCCCAAGGGCGGGACGGGAATCACTTCCCGTGCCGGGAATGCAGCTCCTGCCTTAAAGCCACTCCCAGCCTGGAATGTGTTTGTGTCACCTGGGGAAGGGCCCCCGTGCTGCTCGGGGTTTGGGGACACTGGGAGGGATCCCACTATGTGTTTGTGTGCCACAGGCTCTAACTGTTGGGATTTGGGATGGAATTCCTCCCTGGGAGGGTGGGGGAGAGGGTGGGATGGAATTCCCAGAGCAGCTGTGCCTGCCCCTGGATCCCTGGGGATGTCCAAGGCCAGGCTGGACGGGACTTGGAGCACCCGGGGACAGTGGGAGGTGTCCCTGCCCATGGCAGGGGATGGAACGGGATGGGCTTTAAGGTCCCTTCCCACCCAAACCATTCCACGATTCCCTGATTTTCAGAATGCCTGGCCCTGGGATTGCTGAGGGCCCTGCATGGCCGGGGCTCCCCATCACTGATTCCTTGATTCCCCGGGAGGGGAATTCCTCATCCCACCTTGCCTTGTCCCTCCGGAGCCCTGCGGGGAATCCCGCGGCTTTTCCCATCCACAGGGGAGACCCCACAGCTCTGGGGAAGGACGGGGCTGGATTTTGGATCAGCCCTCGGCAGGAATCTCCCCGAGCCGCCCCGCACTCAGCGCACCAGCCGTCGGGGACGCTTTCGGGAGCAGCTTTGGTGCTTTGAAGGATCAAATTCCAAGATTCCCTTCGCTCCCGGCCGCTGTTGGCCCGTGTTGGATGGAGCCCCGCAGCGCTGGGGGCGGGTGTGACCCCGGGTCAGGAACGATCATTAACTCCGCGCACTTCGCAGTTTAAACATCCTAAACAAAGAGCTCCGAGTGTCCGCACACAGCTCCTGTCTGAGCCCGCTCCACCTGCATTCCAGGGGAATCCAATCCCAGTTCTAGGAGCGGGGAGAGGGAGGGCGGATTTGGATTTCCCAACGCGCGGAGGGAGCAGGGGAAATAAAGGGGCAAGATCAAAAATCTGAATATTTCATCATTTGAGAGCTTCTTTAAAACTTCGGCTGCATCTTGGCTTTTCTCTGGACGAGTTGGGGGAGGGATGGGCACCTGGGAGGGTCTGAGAGCAGCAAAGTCCTGAGGGTCAGTCCTTGGAACAGAATTAAACCCCGTAATAATTAATAAATCAATTTTATTAATGAACATCAATCACCTGGGCTAGAGCCTGTGCCAAGGCAGGGGTTTGGAGGTCTGGGTGTGGGAAGGTGCCAGGGGGGAATTCTTTCACCGGATTTTTGACATGTGGCATCCCCAGGCTGCTGCTGTCTGCTGAGGTTCATCCAGGCTGAGCTATTTTAGATAAAACTGAGCCTAAAACCCAGCCCAGGAGGCAGCTGAGCCCAGCTCCCACCAACCCCAACCGCACGTTTTGATAATATTGCTGAGTTTAGTTTCCATTTTGAAATTTCACCTTTTTTTTTTTTTTTTTTTTCCCCATCCTGAGCAGTCACTGAGTTCATTTAGATGAAATTCCATCCTTCGGATGGAACTTTCTGCTCTGGAAACGGGGAATGGGGCACTGAACCACCTGCGAGCTCCAGAGCTGCCTCTGCTGTCCCTGCAGCAGCTGCTGGGGAGGGGGAGCTGTCAGTTCCAGCCATTCCCTACGAGCCACTTCAGTTGGATAAATGACATTTTTAGTGGAGAAGCTGAATCCAAACATCCTTGGTTGGCAGGGGTTGGAATTTCATTGCCAAACTTCACTTTGCCTGTGGAAATTCTGTGCTCCAGGAGGGTTTTTCCAATGGCCAGGCCTGCAGGGCCCGGCGCCTTTGGGGTGGGGGAGGTTTGGGGGGTTCCTCCCTCAGGGTTTGGGATGAGGAGCAGAAATGGGGCACAGATGTGAAGGTGAGGGCAGGAACTCCTGGATGTGGAACCAGACACTCCTTGGGCTTCCCAGGGTCCAGCCTCTCATCCCACCCTGCCCCTAAAGGAGAGCTCAGGGATGGGATGGGATGAGGGCTCTGGGGTGGGGTGAGGTGAGTTTAATTCTGTCTGGATTGACCAAAATCTGACATTATTGGGTAAATGTGGCCACACAAAGGCCCTGGGCTGGGTCTGCCAAGCTGAAATCCAGCCAGAAGCCATCCCAAATCCTGCTCCAGCAGTGCAGGGCTGCGGGCTGGGATTTGCTGACAGTCCCAGGTCGGGCTTGGGAAGTTACAGTGACATTCCAGGGGACAGCCCAGCGGGCTGGGACTGGGTGTGGGAGGCTCATCCCAGCTCTCCATGAGCCACTCCTGGTGCCACCCCTTGGAGCTGATCCTGAGAGGTCACAGCAGGAACAGGCACCCCTGGGATGGAGCTCAGGGCTCACCCCCAGAGAGGAGGAATCAGCTCCTGACACCCCAGATCCCACAGGACCCACGGAAACTGTCCCTGTCAGGGCCTTCCCAGGCCCTCAGCACCACCCTGAACCACAGGCATTGATCCCAAATCCTTCTCCCAAGCTCAAGGGCATCTTTTGCCAACTTTGGAACAGCTTCCCAGTGGAGCTGTGGCTGTCCCTGGATCCCTGGCAGTGTCCAAGGCCAGGCTGGATGGGGCTTGGAGCAGCCTGGGACAGTGGGAGGTGTCCCTGCCATGGCAGGGGTGGCACTGGGTGGATTTAAGGTCCTTTCTAACCCAAACCACTCCACGATTCCATGATTTTCTCATCTCCCATTATCCACTACACAGAATCCTGGAATACCCTGAGCTGGAAGGGACCCCCAGGATCACCCAGTCCCACCCCTGGCCCTGCACAGACACCCCAACAACCCACCCTGGGCATCCCTGGGTGTCCAAACACTCCTGGAGCTCTGGCAGCCTCGGGCTGGGACCATTCCCTGGGGAGCCTGGGCAGTGCCTGAACCCTCTGGGGGAAGAACCTTTTCCTGATCTCCATCCCACATTCCCCTGGCACAGCTTCAGCTGTTCCCTTGTCCTCTCCCTGCTCACAAGGACAAGGATGTCACCTCAGTGTAGGGAATTTCCTCGAGATTGTGAAATGTTGGACACAACCCCTGTGAGAGCTGCAGGAAAAACTCCGGAGGAAAGTGATACTGAAACCGGCCAGAGAGAAACTCCCTGACACAGCTTTGGGTATTAGAAAACAGAAACCCCTTGGGACATCAACAGGAATTCCTGATCTTAACGAGAACTGTTGGGGTCTTCCCCCTCTAACAAACACCCAAGGCCTGAGAACCAGCCCTGACAAAAAAGCAGAACCAAGGCAGCAAATCCTCTCTCCCTCAGCTGTGTCTGTGCCCAGCCAGGACTCCTGAAATCAGAGTGAAATCCCAACAGAACTCCACCACAGCTCCCGAGAGGTGAGGAGTGAGAGGGATGGATGGAGACCCAAAGCTAACCTCCTGTTCCCTGCATCCAGAGTCTTCACATGGCAGCTTCCAGGGAATTCCCTTGGTTTTCTTTAGCCCTGCCCAGGTTTGTGTTTAGCAACAGGAGCAGGATGCCAGTGGAGCTCCCAGCGTTCCAGCAGGATTCCAGCAGGATTCCAGCAGGATTCCAGCAGGATTCCAGCAGGATTCCAGCAGGATTCCAGGGGCACTCCAGGCTCTGGTGGCTGTGCTGCCCCCCCAGCTCCCGGCAGGGCTGTTCTCCCACTGCCCACGGGGGGTTTTCCTGGGGGTTTTCCAGGCACTGCAGGCTCCAGTGTCTGTACACTGTAATTACTTTTCGTTGTTGCCTTCTCCTTTGTTGTAATTCGCTCGCTAATTATCGTCACCGAAGTTTAACTCAGTTGTTCCCATTAATCTTAAATTAATTACCAGGGAGTCCAGACTCCTTTAACACCAGGGTTGTTTTGCTTTTAATCACAGGTTTGGTGGCTCGGTGCTGCTGGCTCAGAAACAGCCACGGGAAGTCTCTGGAGAGGGGCTGGAGGGGCAGGATCCCTCTGCCAGAGGGCGGGGATGGATGGGAGATTGGGAAGGAATTCCTGGCTGGGAGGGTGGGGAGGGGCTGAGCTGGAATCCCTAGAGCAGCTGTGGCTGCCCCTGGATCCCTGGCAGTGTCCCAGGCCCTGGGATGGTGGGAGGTGTCCCTGCCCATGGGTGGCACCGGGTGATCCTTAAGGTCCCTTCCAGCCTGGCACATCCCGTGGCTCTGGGATGGTGTTGGAAGAGCAGCTGGCCCTGGGGTGACAGTGGGAGAAAACCCCACCCTTTAATGGACCTGCAGTCTGGAGGTGGGAATATCCCCCAAGCCCCCATGAGGAGCTTTTCCATTCCTGGTTGGCTGTTCTTGCCAATATTCCTGGGTAAGGGATTTCTGGGATCCCTGTTCGCCAGAGCTCCAAAGGCTCCAGGTTGGGTTCTTGCCCCTGTTTGTGTCTCATCTTTGGCCGAGTCGTCCCTCAGGAGAGGATTTCACCAAACTGGTGTCAGCCCCAGGCTTTTCCCCAAAGATCCAGGTCTCAGCTCCTTCCCTGAGCCAGGGCCCTTTCCTGGAGGTGTCACCAGAGGAGGTGGCTCCCCGTGCCCCTGTCCCCAGCTGGGCACTGGTGGCCTTTGGGGCAGGACAGGGACTGGCCCCCCGGAGTCCCCACACTCCAGGCCAAGCCCCAGGGAGTTCAGGAAGCCCAGTGACCTCCCCACCCCAAATTCCACGCCCCAGAGGAAATGGCCACACTTTTATGAGGAAGTTTTGGCCTTGTCCAAGTGTCAGGCAAAAACCTGGGAGGCTCTGGTTGCCCTGAGTCCCACCAGGACCTTACAGCCACCACAAAATCCTTCCAAAATAATTTCACCTGATTTTTTCCAAAGCCATCTGTGAACTGGATGAAATGTTGGGTTTTTCCAGAGCTCCAGCCCTGCTTTGGTCCCCCCAGGTGTTTCAGTGTGTTTGGAATGAAGGGCGGTGAGGAGTTCAGGGAAAATGCTGCTGGAATTTATCACATCCTGCAAAACTCCCGCTCCAGGGAATCCACCCCTCCCTTTGGAACGTCCGTGCCAGAGAAATGGGGCAAATTGTGCCCTCTGCTCTCAGGGCTGGGGTTTTGTACCTGGGTTCTTCCAAATGCCAACAAAAGCCACTGCTGGAGCTGGGCTCCCACATTTCCCACAGGATGGAGGCTCCAGGCTGGGAATGGGAGAGTCCTGAGTCCTGGGTGTGCAGGGACAGACACAAAACAGCTCCCACAGCCAGGCAAGGGCTGAGGTACCACGGAAACAGTGAGGCAGCTCTGGGTGCTAATAAATATAAAATTAAAAAACAAAAAATAAAATATAAAATATGAAATATAAAACCATGGAGTGCCCAAGGCTTAAATAATATTGATTAATTTATAGACCAAGCAGGAACACAAAAGGATCGAGGGAAAGATGAAGCTTTGGCAAAGGGATAAATGAGATTTTTTCCAAAGCCACCCTGAATTTTGGCCGGGTTTTTTCCCCTGACTTTGGGGTTTTTGCTGCTCTCCCATGGCCCTTGCTCAGGGTGAGCTCAGGATCAGGAGAGTTCCTCTTATCCCAGCGCCGGGGTTGTGTCTGCTGGAAGGAAACCCCTTTGTCTGGAAGGGGCCATCCCTGTCCCCAGAGCCTGGGAGCCACAGGAGCAGCAGGACTGTGCCTGGAGGAGCTCAGGAGCTGAGCCTCGGGAGCACACTGGGAATCTGAGCTCCTCCCTCCCAGTCCTGTTCCAGGGAGAGGTTTGGTTGTGGACACGCCTCAGGAACAAATCCCGAGGGAATTTTTCCTGAGGGTTACAAATCCATCAGCAGTGACACCCCTGGGTCACCTGAAGGAGTTTTGTCCTTTTCCCTGGAACCCTCCCTGCGCCCCTCGGAGCGCTGGCTGTGCCAAGGACTCCTCAGCCTTCCCCTGGGAGCTGGGATGGGATGTGAGCAAACAGGGCACAAAGCTCAGCTTTAAACCCCCCATCCGTGCTGCTGAGGGGTGGCCTTGTCCCGGGAAACGCTGCAGGAATAGGGATATTCGGTTTTCCTCAGCAGATCCAGCTGGGACCCGCCCTGCTCTGCCTTTGGAGGACTCAGAAAGGCTGGAGGACACCCCCACACCAGCCAGGGGTGGTCAGGAACGGGCTGGGGGGTGGTGGGGATGGGCCCCGTGTCACTGTGGGGTCCCTGGGGTCCCTGCTGGGCCTGTCCTGTTCAGTCCCTGCACTGGTGATCTGGGTGAGGCGAGGCCACCACCAGTAAATGTGCTGGTGACACTGAGCTGGGGGTGGGTGGATCTGCTGGAGGGCAGGAGGGCTCTGCACAGGACCTGCACAGGCTCCATCCAGGGGCCAGAGCCAAGGGCTGGATCCAGCAAGGCGAGGTTTAACAAGGCCAAGGGCCGGGTCCTGCACTTTGGCCACAACAACCCCTGCAGTGCTACAGGCTGGGGACAGAGTGGCTGGACAGCGGCCAGGCAGAAAGGGACCTGGGGCAGTGCTGGACAGCAGGCTGGACATGAGGCAGCAGTGTGCCCAGGTGGCCAAGAAGGCCAATGGCTCCTGGCCTGGATCAGGAATGGTGTGGCCAGCAGGG
>VXBN01015904.1:18611-38071 GCA_013397395.1 Sinosuthora webbiana
GATGGACAGGACCAGGCAGAGAGGGACTGGGGCAGTGATGGACAGAGCCAGGCAGAGAGGGACTGGGCACTGATGGACAGGACCAGGCAGAGAGGGACTGGGCAGTGAGGACAGAGCCAGGCAGAGAGGGACTGGGCACTGCTGGACAGCAGCTGGACATGAGCCCTTTTCCACGGGCAGAGAGGGAAAGAACAAGGGGGGAAGGCCGGTGACTGCTGGGCAGGGGGACAGGAGGGGAGAGAGAGAGATGAAATGAAGATCTGGCCCTAGAAAGAGAAAAGATCTCTGCTCCTAGAGATGAAAACCCCTTGCTTTTGGACATTGTTCATCTTTAAAATGAGCCCACCTGCAGCTGTGGGAGGCTGTGTGACATGGGAGGGACTTCACAAATGCAGATTCCCAGGCGGCTGCTTTTGTGAGAATTAAAAGCCACAAGAGAACTGTTCTTTCTGGGTGGACCAAAAGAGACTTCTCTCTCTAAAAGAGCTGGTGACAGACTGTTTTACAGGTGATAAACTGACTGAGAGTTCCAAGTTTTGTCTGTGAGAAAGAAAAGAAGCTGTTGGGGGAGAGGAGAAGGGTTTTGGAAGTTTTATTCTGATTCTTATTACCTTTCTTTTCTCTCTTGTAGTTCTGTTACTAAACCTGTCTCTATACCCTTTTAAGTTTTGAGCCCTCATTGCCTCTCTCCTAATTCCATCTCACAGAAGAAAAAGAGTAAATAATTCTATTTACTCTATTCTATTTGGGCACTCAAACCACTGCACTAATTTTGGGAAACAGAAATAGGCAAACTTGACACCACTACAGGCTGGGCCATGGGGATTTCAGGGCCATGGAGGTTTCAGGGCCATGGAGGTTTCAGGATCACACATTTGGAGCTTTCAGGTCCCTCCCAGCCTCACCCATCCCAGGATCCTGACCCTTTTCCTGCAGCTGTGTTGGGGTTGATTTTCGCAATCTCGAGGAAGGTTTTGGAGCTTCCCTTGCTGAGGACCAGCTCAGGTTTTTACCATCCCAGTCCCCTCACTCCCAGCCCTGTCCCNATGGGGATTGCTGGGCCATGGGGATTTCAGGGCCATGGAGGTTTCAGGATCACACATTTGGAGCTTTCAGGTCCCTCCCAGCCTCACCCATCCCAGGATCCTGACCCTTTTCCTGCAGCTGTGTTGGGGTTGATTTTCGCAATCTCGAGGAAGGTTTTGGAGCTTCCCTTGCTGAGGACCAGCTCAGGTTTTTACCATCCCAGTCCCCTCACTCCCAGCCCTGTCCCAGCCCTCTCTCCTCATCCCTCCTGTTCCCTGGGTGGCTCTGGCAGCCCCTGGAGCTCTGTGCCCATCCCTGGTCATGCCCTGGCTGTGACTGGCTCAGGCAGAGGCTCTGGTTGCAATTCCCAAGCCAGAAATAACAATTCCCCCTCCCCTCTGAGCCAATTAGGGAGCGGGGCTGACAGAGCCTGGCTGTCCTCATTCCCTGCAATGGGGCCTTCCACAGCTTCTGCCTGTGATGGGAATCTTCCAGCCTGGGAGCCTGGGCTAAAAATAACCCTCAGAAATAAATCCAGGATGCAGAGGTGGCCCAGACAGATGTGTAAATCCGAGATTTAACCCCCTCAGTGCGTTCAGATCTCCAAGAAGGAACAAGCCTCTCGGTCATGCAGGGAACAGGGTGGCTTTGGTTTGTTCTGTGTCTGTCAGGTCCCTCAAGAGGATTTCACCTCAGGGGACTGACCCCAGACTGGTTTGCAGGAGAAAGGCTGGAGCCTCTGCCAGGAGAAAATGCCTTTGTGGGCTCTTGATTCCCAGTTTGCCTCTGAGATATTCCTTGTGGGAGCTCTCCAGGAGGCAGGGATGAGGTCTGAGGCCAAGAGAAAGGACAAAGGACTCCCCATGAACGGGTGGTGGCACCTGGGTGGTCACGGCAGTCACTGTCTGTAACTCTTGGGTGCAGGAACTCAGCGTGGTCTGAGTTAAACAAGGATTCACTTCCACCCGACCTTTCCTGAGGCTGAAATTCCAGCTGCAGCACAGAGGGCACAGGAATCACCTTTTCCTCCTCCTGCCTTGGAGGAATCTGAGCTGCCTGGGCCCCTGCCAGGGCTGTTCTCACCCTTGGGACACACAGACTTTCCAAAATGTGCCCTGTGAGCAGCTGGCGATTCCCCAGGGAGCCAAATCCTCTGGCACAGTCTGGGCAGTGCCAAGGAGCATCTCCAGCCCTCCTGGGACAGTTTTGTCCCCTGGATTTGCTCTGCTGGACCTTCAGGGCAGTCAGTGCTCCTGCCAGCCCGTGGGCTCTGCTTGGTGGCTTCTCGGTGTCCCAGCAGTGGCACTGCCCTTCCTGCCACGGCTCCAAGAGCAGGGAAGCATTTGGAGGTTCTCCCATGGGATTGTCCCAGTCTGGGCATTCTGAGCTTCCCCTGGGAGCTCCCCTGGGGCAGCACTATCTGCTAAAATCCAACGGTTTGGGGCTCTCTGTCCCAAATCCCTGCCCTGAAATATTCCCTGAACATCCAGGATGGAATCCCACGGCCCAGGGAGGGCTCCTCACTGCCCAAGGAGCAGCCAGACCTCCCAGGAATGACCCAGGAGAAGGGAATCTCCTCCAGGCTCTCAGGAAGAATTCCTGCTCTCCCTCCAGTCTCTCTCTGATCCATAAAGAAAATGCAATTCCCGAAGCAGCCCTGGGAGCAGAGCCTGCAGGGAGGGGATGACATGGCCCAGGAGGGGAGAGGAGTAGGAGGAGGAGGAAGAAGAGGAGGAGGAAGAGGAGGGAAGGAATTGCTCTGGAAGGCCTTTACTGCCAACACTGGGAACGAAAGGAGCTGCAAAGATCAGAGCCAGAGACACAAACAAATGAATAATAAATGGAGATCCTGATGTGGAGGGAGCACATGCACAGGCCACGGACACAGGGAGGAGGGGACTTGGGGCCAGAGTCCTGCAGAAATGGCTTTTCCCTGTACAAGCAGCATGGGAGGCTGCAGCTGCTGCTCCCCTGCATCCACAACCCCAAAGAAAACGTCTCCTGCAATAAAAATCAAGCCCAGGGCTCTGGGTGATTCTGGGTGTCCTGGGAGGCAGAGCAGGATGGGGAGAAGCAGGCAAGGAAATTCCTGCAGAAAAGGATTCCTCACATCAAATGGATTTGCTTTGTCTGGACACGGATCCATTCTGGAATTCCGTTCTCCAGCTCTTCTGACAAAGGAGTTTGAACATCCCCAGAACTGTCCCACTGCCTTTTCCCAGCAGGCAGGTTCCCCAGGGCTCATCCTGGAGCATTCCCAGCCTGGGATCAGGGGTGGAACTGGTCAGAGGAGGAGCCAATTTGTTGAGCCTGAGATTTTTAATTTCTCCAGAATCCCAGGATGGGTTGGACTGGAAGGGACCTTAAGGATGATCCGGTGCCCCCCCTGCCATGGCAGGGACACCTCCCACTGTCCCAGGTGACTCCAAGCCCCAGTGCCCAACCTGGCCTGGGACACTTCCAGGGATCCAGGGGCAGCCACAGCTGCTCTGGGAATTCTATTCCAGGGCCTCCCCACCCTCCCAGGGAGAAATTCCTTCCCAATCTCCCATCCAAGCCTTCCCTCCTTCAGCTCACGGCCGTCCCCCCTTGTCCTTTGTCTCTCACATTTTTTTTCCTGCCATATTAAGGCCCTGCAAAAATGTGGGAATCTCTGGGGAAATTCCCACCCAGGACAGACAAAGCTCCAGGGACGGGAGCTGGACACAGCCCTGGAATGAAGGTGGGGAATAAAGTCAGTGGTGGGAAAAACATCAGGGAGGTTTTGGCTGCTGGGACTGGGGTGCAGGCGGAGCAAGGCCTGACTCTGGCAGGGAAGGGATCAGCTTCAGTTTCCTGCTGGGAGCCCAGGACGAGCTGCTGGGGCTCCCCTGCTCCTCTGATGGCTGAAGTCAAACTTTTTAAGCTCAAATTGAGGAAAAGAGGGAAAAGGAATATTTACTTGGGAATTCCTGTCTGTTATCCTTCGCTCCCAGAGGGCTGAAAGGAGAAGGCACCACTTTGTCACTGCAGCCCAGACCTTCCCTGGGCTCCCTTTATCCCCTCCCTCAGCCCCGGGAGTGAAGGGAATGCAGCAGGAGGGAATTTGTTCCCCCCAGGTCACACTCAGCTCCCTCAGCCCTGATCCGTGGTTTATCCATCAATAAATGCCCAGCATTTACAGGAAGGGTTTAGCTCAGGGCCTTGGCAGAAAATGGAATTTCTGGAGGCTGCTGAGGGGCAGCTGAACTCCCCTCGTGCCCCAGGGCCCTGAGCCCATTCCATGTGGGAAGAGGGGGCTGAGGAATCCCAGCAGGAGAGGCTGTTCCTTGTGGGAGCTGTCTGTCCCAGCATCAGGCAGGAGTTGCACCAGCAGCTCCTTCAGGGAGAGCTGAGCTCCTGGAAACAATGGAGTGGCCTCCAAAGGGGCAGGAATGGGAATTTTCAGGGTGTATTTGGAGACACCAACGTTGTCCTGAGGCAGAGAAGCTTTGGGTCATTTAGGTGGGAAAAGACCTGGAAGTTCAAGCTCTGAGTGCCCCATGGAGACCTTGAGACACCACGGACCTCTGCACAGCCAGGGAAATGCCTGGAAAACGCTGCTGGATCCCAAATGCTGGATCCCACTGCTCCTGTCACGTGGAGGGAAACATGGAATCATACTCTGAGACGTCTCCATCCCACACCTCTCTCCCAGGGGACAGGATTCCTCCCTGGTTACTCCTACCAAGGGGTGATGATCGGGAATTCCGGGTTGGCTCAGCAGGACAGAACCCCAGGTCCCCGAGTTTCCAGGGAGCAGGAACAGGCTGGATGTCCCCACATGGAACAGTGGGAAAGGGAGGGGGGCAATAGCGGGAAAAGGGTCCTTGGGAAGCAGGAATGGGGTTGGTTTGGAAGAGCAGGAATGAAGGTGCCGTTTGTAAAGGGCAAAACATCTCCGGGGAAAACTGGAGCTCACCCACAGCTGGGGGTTTGGGAGGAGCAGGGAACGGGAAGGTTGTTTGATGAGGAGGTGAGGAATGCTCACTTAGGGATAATCCCCCACCCCCCAAACATCTGCAAACCATCCAGCTGTGGTGGGGCCAAACACCAGATCCCTGCCTGGGCTCCAGGAGCCTTCTGGGGCCCTTCCAGCTCAGCCTCATTGGGGATTCTGGGATCATCCCACTGACAACACCAGGAATCCGCTCCCCCTGCCCTGGGCAGCGGCCAAACATTACAGATCCACCCTCAGGTGGGAATAAATATGAGCAAACCTCTGATTCCTTTCCATTTCTGAGCCTGGAAGAAGCTTTGAGGTCACCTCTGCACAGTGCTGAGGGTCAGGAACTCAGGGAAAAGGGAGAAGCAGGAGATCCTCTCCCAGCACAGCTCCAGCAGGCAGGGATGGATAGCACGGACAGAATTCCAGAGATGGGACAGCACAAGTGTTTGGGGACACCTCCTTTGCTGCCTCTCTGCTCCTTGCAGCTCCCAGTCCTGGAGATGTTCTGAGCTGACTCAGCTTCCCTGCAATTCCTGCAGCAGCAGCAGGAGCTGCTCCCCTGGCTGCACAATCCCTGTGGGACAGGGACACCTCCCGGGCAGGGGGAGCGGAGATCCCAGCCCTGCCCCTGCTCCTGTGGCCCTGAAGGCTCCCAAGGGGGTCTCAGGGGTTTCCCAGGGTATCCCAGAGATACCCCAGAGGTGTCTTTGGGTGTCCCAGAGGTTTCCCAGGAGTGTCCCAGAGGTGTCCCAGGTGTGTCCCAGAGGTTTCCCAAGGCTATCCAGAGGATCCCAGGGGTATCCCGAGGAGAAGGGTCCTGCCCTTCCCACTCTGCCCCCTCCTCTGCAGCTCCATGTTATGGGATCCCATCCCCCTCCCTGCTGCTGGCTCCGGCAGCTTTGGGACTCTGGGAATGAATCCTAAACCCCGCTCCCAGGATTCCAGAAATGAATTGTGCCTGCCCCCAGCCCCAGCTCTGCCCGTGTGGGCTGCACTCGGCACATCCAGCCCTGGGCTGACCTTTCCATCCCGGCTGCTTTCCCTGCAGAGCCAGGAGCGGGCAGGTCACGGCCGCCCCACGTGTGTGAGCGGAGACTGTGACATCTGGGGAGGGAACAGAAGGATTTCAGTCCTCTCAGAGCTCCGAGGGGGCCATGGAAAAACCGGGACAGGGAATTCCAGCCCCTGCTGGCCCCGCTGCAGCTGTGGAGAATGGGAGAGGGGGACACAGACTGTCCCAAGGGGTGGCCTCGGGCTGAGGGGAAAGGATTGACCAGCCCAGTCTGAAGACTTCGGGGCCTTGGGCAGAACCTGCAGATAGAGGGGACTGGGGGGATGTGGGGTGGGTATGGGATGGGTACGGGATGGATGTGGGATGGATGTGGATGGATGTGGGGTGGATGTGGGATGGAGGTGGGATGGAGGTGGGATGGAGGTGGGATGGATGTGGGATGGATGTGGGATGGAGGTGGGATGGGGATGGGGTGGATGTGGGATGGATGTGGGATGGATGAGGGATGGATGTGGGATGGATGAGGGATGGGATGGATGTGGGATGGATGAGGGATGGATGTTGGGAAAGGTTCTTCCCCCAGAGGGTTCAGGCACTGCCCAGGCTCCCCAGGGAATGGTCCCGGCCCCGAGGCTCCAGAGCTCCAGGAGTGTTTGGACACCCAGGGATGCCCAGGGTGGTTTGTTGGGGGGTCTGTGCAGGGCTGGGGGTTGGGCTGGATGATCCCTGGGGGTCCCTTCCAGCCCAGGATATTCCGGGATTCTCTGAACCAGGGGATGGTGACTTCCAGATGAGGCTGCAGTTTGTGTCTCTCCCTAGATTCCCACCTGGAGCAGCATTCCCGTTCCTGGCAGGGTTCAGCCAGGCAGGTTGTTTGTCCCATCCTCTGGGCAGGCACAGCCCAGGTAGAACTCTGGAAATAATTAATTTTTTTTTGCCTCACTGACATGTTCAAACAAGCAAGCAAACAAGAAATTGTTTCAGGTCCACTTGAAATTCAAATCCTTGAATTTTATTTTATTTTTCTCAATCAGAAAGTGCAAACCCCCCACTTTGGGTTAAAGGGAGCGTTTTATTTGCCCTACTATGAAATATCCCATTTTCATGCCAAGGATTTTCTATAATCACAGCGTAACTACAGCTGGAGGCATTCTCTACCCAAAGACTGATTTATTTGTTACGTTTTTTTCCCTGATGTTTTGTTTGCGCGTGCAAAGCCGGAATTCACGCAGGGAGAATTTGCTGCTGTTAAATCTCTGATTTTTTTTGAGACCAAAAGAATTGAAACAATGAGATCTGGTAAAATCTTTCACTCGGGTGAAGCTCTGCCAGGAGCTTTTCTCTGCCGTTCCCAAATCCCCTTCACCCGTCACTCCCGGGGCTGTGGTGCAGAGCCCGCCCCACCTGCGAGCACAGCAGGTGACCCCTGCCCCGGGCGGGGCGCCAGGCCCGGGTTATTTGTGGATAAAGCCCGGGTTATTTGTGGATAAAGCAGGACAAAGTCATGGGAAACCTTCTCCTGCCGCAGGAAAGGCCTGAGAGAGCAATACTGAGATTTTGTGCGGCTTCAGCGTCACCGAAGGACTCCTGGAGGAGCTGGACTGGGACATTTCCTCCAGCAGGGCTGTAAACTGGGGACAATTCTGATCTCTGTGACCTCTGTAACTTAGGTGTTGGCGGAGAAAGGGTTTTGTGGACATCGTCCTGATCTTCCCGCTCATTCCCGACATTTATGGGATGCGTTTTGTGGACCTTGCACTGATTTTCCACTTGTTCCCTAAATTTCTGATGCCAGGTAACCCGGGCTGCTGCTGTCGAACGATTTACAAAGATCCCCTGATGGATTTAATCCCAAACCCCGGAACCCTGAGGGCCGCGCGTTCCTAAGGAGTGACATTCCCACATTCCCACATTCCACACCAGCCCTGGGTCCCCACGCTCGGTGTGACCCTTCCCGCGGGGATCAGAGGGGACAGAGCAATCCAGAGGATGAAAATGAGCCAGACCTTCTCCTGGTGGCATTCCAGGGGAGCCCAGGACGGGAGATCCCAGCGAAGCTTTGGAGATGTCTCATCCGACGCTCCTGAGCCGCGGAGCCACCCCCCTCCCCCAAACCCCTTTGATTCCCGGGCGGCCGCAGCCCCGCTAATTGCGCTGATTAACGAGCCTCTCACACGGCCCTAATTGCACGAGGAGAAGCCGAGAGTTCATTTTTACTCCCTGAGCTGCTTCCAAAGGAGGCGGGCGCCGAGCAGCCCGGGCGGGGCTCATTAGCATGCGGTAATTAACGGCGCTTCGCTCACCAGCGGCTCTTTCACTTCCCCCAGCAGAGCCTTTGGTTCTGCTCCGGCGGCCCCGATCCTGCACAGCCCCCCGGGGAAAAGGCTCCGAGCTGCCCGGGGCTCCCCGGAGCTGGAGCACGGCCCCGATCCCCGGGATTGCTCCCTCCCTGCCCCATCCCTGCAGGTGTCCAAGGCCAGGCTGGACACTGGGGCTTGGAGCAGCCTGGGACACTGGGAGGTGTCCCTGGGGTGGCCCAACCATTCCATGATCCTTAAAAGACACATTGGGATGAACGATCGCCGGTCCAAGTGCTCGGAGAACTCTTAATTAAATTTTTCCAGCCCAGCCTGATGAAGTTTCCTCTCCCCTGACTGAGCAGAACCAGTGAGGAGGAAAAGGGAAAAGCTGCTCAGGAGCTCCAAGGCGAGCAAACGTTTCAGGGATCCATTCCCGCCCAAACACTGGGAAAAGTTCCTTTTTTCCCCTCAGGGGTTGTGTTTCCCTTTGGATTTGGATGCCGGGACTGCTCCCGCCTCTTCCCCACAGGGCTGGAAGAGAAGGGTTGTTCTGCGGCTGGGGTCAAACTGCTCAGCCCTTGCCGGGATTTTGGCACCACCAATCCAAACCCAGCGCTGCGAGCGCCTTTTGTGGCTTCTGCCTCTCCCTGTGTCCCCAAAGGGGATTCCTCCTCCTCCTCCTCCCCAGCACGGATTACAAAGGATCAAACCTCTCCTTTATCCTTGCCAGACAGAGCTTGGCACTGACATCCCAGGGGAGGCGGTTTTGGCTTTGTAAAGCTCGAGACAAAACTCCAACACCTTTGAATTTCAGCGGAAATTCTGTGTTTTGTTTGCTTTGCGGGAAGGACTCTCCGGATCAAATCCATCTCCATTCAGGAAGGACTTTACGGCTCTGAAGAACAACAAATGCATCCTGCAGAGAGCATTTAGACCCTCAGAGCCATCGCTCACAGCTCTCTGGGACCGCCTGGTTCCATCCCAGCTTTTCCCAGCACCTTGGGGAAACTGAGTCCTGGATTCCCGGGGGGGAGGGATTGATTTTCCTCTGGAATATCGGGGGGGACACCAGTGGGATCCCACACATGCTCACACCTCAGCCCTCAGCACTTTTTGGAGTGAATTCTGCCCATTCGCAGCATTCCAGGTTTGGCTGTTCTGCTCCAAATCCAGGAAATGACATTTTTTGCAGCATTTTTCACGGGAAAGCCCTGGCTTTTCCTGGGTTTTCCTGGCTTTAGTGCCAGGTTTTCCCTTTCAAGCCTGCGCAGCCTTTGCTGCAGTTGAAGGCAAGCAGCACCAGGTGAGAGAATAAAACATGGAATTCTGCAGGAAAGACAGGGAATGTCTGAGGTGCTGCCCCTCACACATGTAACAGCCTTTGGAAATGGAATCCAGGAATGAGCACAGAATCTGACGGAAAATTCAGCCTTTTCTACGTTACAGAGCCTTGGATGGTTCCTGGGAGACTGGGAGGTGTCCCTGCCCATGGCAGGGGTGGCACTGGGTCATCTCTAAGGCCTGTCCAACCCAAACCATTCCATGATTCCAGGGTTTTATGCTCAGGACCAATCCCAGCACTCACAGCCCCTCTGGGAACGGGCTCTTACAGAGCTCAGGACAAGGAATTCAGGACGAAGCTTTAGGGACAAATTCTCTCTGTGTGTGGACAATGGTAACACGTTTTTACTGAGCACATCAAGGAGGAAAACGCCTTCTTTACCATCATAACTGAGATAATTTTGCAATCAGCTGTATCCAGGGGTCTGTCCACTATCCAAAGGTTTGTTCAGTATCCAGTGGTTTATCCCGTATCCAGTGCTCTGTCCCCCTGAACCTGGGAAGAATTGGAGCTCTGTGATTTAAACCTGGTTTAGTCTCAGCTTTGCAGGTGCCTGATGGCCCCAGAGCAGCTCGGGATCAGCACCTGGGGCTGCTCAGAGCTGCAACCGTGGCTGGAATCCCGTAAGAAGTTGTTGTGGGCTTGGAATTGGCAAAATTCCCATTTTGTGCCTGCTCCCAGCAAAGCTGCTGCGGGAGGAGGATCCTTTCTCAGCTTCAGCAGCAGCTGTGAACTCACATGGGTGGCTCCAGCACAATTAAGCTCAGTTTTAATAACCACAGGTATTTTTCCAGCAGTTGGAGCCTGCTCATGGACCAAGATCCTGCTGTAAATGTTAATGAGGAAGCGCAGGGGAAAGCCAGGGAAGATAATCCTGTAATTAATCCCTGCTCCAATCAAGCTGTAACTCCGAGCTCAGGGATCAAACACTGCCTGAAACGGCTCTGGGGGCTTGGGGCTCTTTCCTTTCCATTGGATTTGTGAGTGCTCAGATCTGAGGTGACAGCCCCGGGTGATCCCCCTAATCCATGGATTGAGCATTCCCTGAGTTCAGTGATCCTGGGGCAGCTCCGGGTGGGATCCTCCAGGATGTTCCCCCCTGACCTTGCTCCTCCTGAGACTCCAGGCGTGTTCTGAGCCTGGTAATTCCCAAAGCCTCTTCCCGCAGCCCAGGCTTCTCTCAGCTCCCTCCTGAATGTTCCCTGCAGGAGAAGCCTTGCTGGGAATCCAAGCTGCAAAGTCCCAGGATACATCCATGGCTGAACCAGGATCTCTGGGTGAATCAGCACAACCTGAGGCCAGGCTGGCCTGGCTGGGGGCACCCTGGGACTGTGGGAGCTGTCCTGGGTGGCATTTGAGGTCCCTTCCACCCAAACCAGTCTGGGATTCTGGGAAGAGCCTGGGATCCAGGTGCAGCTGTCCCTGGAAGAGCCTGAATCAGCCAAAGGACGTTTATATTGGGTGCCAGACTGCAGGAGCATCCGTGGATGGCAGAAAGAGGATTCTCTGGAGACCTGAGAGGCTCTTGGAGCACGTGGGTTTATTGCAACTGTCGAGGGTCAAAGGGCCTTGCCTGCAGCCACCAGCCTCGGCTGAAGGGAGCCCCAGAGAGAGAAGGAGAGGGAGAGAGAGGGAGGGAAAGAGCAAGGGCAAGAGGGCGAGGTCCTTGTGACAACACATTCTATCTCCTTTTGTGCTGAATATTCTAATTTACAGTGACCAACTGGCAGGAGATACAAATCCCACAGAATTTACACACAGCCCATGAGAACTGCTGTATTACCTTATCACTCTGTGTTCTAAACTCTAAAGGCTGGACTCTCTTATCTACCTTTTCCCTGATACCTTGTGGGGCTACTCCCTTGGGTCCCTTGGTGTCCCTTTGTTTGCTGTCACTAAACCCATCTCCAGCTAATCCCCGTCCTCCTGCCTGCCATGCACAGGCTTTATATTTTTAGACTCTCTGGCCAAGCTTTTCCTGTCTCATCTTTCCCAACAATCCTGAAATCCAGCTCTGGGAGCAGTTAAACCCTGGCCCAGGCCCAGCCTGAAGCCCAGCTCTGTCAGGATGAAATGCTGGCGTTCCCATTTCCCTTCCAGAAAACCCTTTACTAACAGAGAATTGGGACTTGACAAAATCATCCTTTCCTCCAGGAATGGGAAATGGGAAGCTCTGGCAGTTTGGAGACTTCTTCCCAAACGGCTTCATTTCCAGCCATCCAAAAACTCAGCCCAGTTCCTACAAAACAGGAATTGCTGACAGAAAACATCGTTTTCTCCAGTAAATAAAGGATCTGCTAAACGTGGAGTAGGTTTTCCTGACAATTCCCTGGATTGGACAGGCTGGCACGTCCCTGCATCCCGGGAAATGGGAAGCAAACCCACTGAGCCGAGAAACAGCGAAATCCTGAGAATATCAGCGGGGGCTCTGCAGCCCCTGGCCAGCTAAAAAGGCTGCAAACAACGTCCCTGTTTGTCTCTGCTCACCCACTCCCACCTGGAGCTTGCCCTCCTCCTCCTCCTCCTCCTCCTCCTGCCTGGGCTCCATCTGTCCCTGGGCTCCCCAGCAAACCCCCTGTGTCCTCCTTCCCAGCTCTACTTCCCAAGATCCCAACCAGGATTCCTCTGAAAAATGACCCTTCCCCTGGCTGCAGGTGGAATTTGTGTCACTGGGACTGGGATTGATGGGGACATTCCTTCCCTGAACCTCTGGTCTCCTCCTTGCTGCTTTGGAAAACATCAGGAAGGGATGGGGATGCAGGAAGAGTTGGATTTGTTTTTTATTTTCCCGTGTGAGGGTTGATTTGGGGCTCAGTCCATGCCCAGCCTAAAGAACTGTTCCAGGCACCCTGCAGGGTTCAGGATTTAAAGGGAGGAGGGTTAGGTGGGATATTGGGAAGGAATTCCTGCCTTTGAGGGTGGGGAGGGGCTGGGATGGAATTCCCAGAGCAGCTGTGGCTGCCCCTGGCAGTGTCCAAGGCCAGGTTGGACAGGGCTCGGAGCAGCCTGGGATGGTGGCAGGTGTCCCTGCCCATGGCAGGGGGTGGCACTGGATTTTTAAGTCCCCTTCCAACCCAAGCCATTCCATGATTCCCTAATTTTACGGTTTATGTTGCTGTTGATGTCCTTTCTTGAAGGCTGGAAAAGGTTCATCTAAAGGCTCTGCAGGATCCTGAGGGCCCTGGGACTGTCCTGACCCCCAAAGCCTGAGGAAAACTGTGGGAAACTCAGCCCTGAATTCCCTTCTACCTCCTCACACCTGGCAAAAATTTCCAGGAATAAAAGGCAGCCTGAAACGGTTGTAATTTCCAGCAGGGATTAGTGATGTTCCCCACCTGACCTTGCTCCTCCTGAGACTCCAGGCGTGTTCTGAGCCTGGTAATTCCCAAAGCCTCTTCCTGCTGCTCTGGGCAGCCAGGGGAGAGGAAAAGGAATCAAGTTCCTGCCAGAGAAAAGTGGTTTCTTCATATTCCCTCACTCTTTACCCTGACAGCAGCTTCAGTTTGCAAAATAAAAAATGGGTATGGAAACACCTTTAATGCATTGTTTGAGTGTAGCTCTTCTCTTCTGCTAAAAATCAAATCCTGAGGGAGGCAGGAAGGACCTGGGGATGGAGCTCAGGGGTCTCTGCTGGCTTTAAACAGCCAGGGCTGGCAGAGCTTCATCCAAAAAATAAAATAAAAAAAAAGGATGAAGACACTTCTCCAGCTGCCTGAACTTGCAGCCATTGAGCCCAAATGAACACTTTGAGGTTGGTGCTGTTGTTACCAAGCCTGGAATCCAGAGTGGGACTCCAAATCCACGCCCAGGGATTGAACCGTGGCATTCCCAGCACAAACCCCAGCCCCAGAGTTCATCCCTGCTTGGAGACTTCCCCTCCAGACCACGTGCAGGACTTGAAGGTATCATTTAACAAACCCAATTTACTCAAAATCAAAAGCTGTGCATTTGGTACATCAGCCTTTCCCGATGGAGAAGGAGTTGTCTGAATCACCCAGGCCAGGGCAGCAATCTCCAGGACCACATTCCTGGCCTTGGAATTGGCTCCTCAGCACCTCAAGCAATGGAGTGGCAGTCTCCTGGGAGGAATCAATTTTGGGAAGCTCACTGGCAGCAATGCTCCCTGGTCTTGGTGTCATTCCTGTCCCAGATTATCCCTTTATCCCCGGAGGGATCCAGGACCAGCTCCCTCCACACTGCACACACTTGTCACCCCCACTGACAAATCCCTGTTGGAATTTGGTCCTTCCTGGATGTGGCCCTGGCTCCATTTCTCTGGGTTCGTTTCAGTGACTCAAACACTCCCTGTGCTTTTCAGAGCTGGAAGGTGAAGCCTCCCTGATCCTGTCAACAGCATTTCCAAGGAACACCCTGGAGGTTAATCCCAAGGATTTTGCTGCCCAGGCTGGATGTCACTGGAAGTTAAAGAGCAGGGAGTGCTTTGGTTTGGTTTGGTTTATTTTAGTTTGGTTTGGCTTGGCTTGGTTTAGTTTAGTTTGGTTTGGTTTGGTTTGTCTTGGCTTGGCTTTGGTTTGGTTTGGTTTGGTTTGGCTTGGTTTGGTTTGGTTTGTCTTGGCTTGGCTTTGGTTTGGTTTGGTTTGGCTTGGTTTGGTTTGGCTTGGCTTGGCTTGGTTTTACACAGAGGTGAAGTCACCTTCCCCCATCCCTGCATCCCTGCTCCTGCAACCATCTTTAAAATCTCCTGTCTTCCCAAAATAAACAGCTGGAGCTGTCACTGTGCCTGCTGTCATTTGGAAATAATGGGAAATAGAATTCCACGCAGAGATATTCCCACTCAAAGCACAGAGTCAGTAATTACTACAGCTCCAGGTTTTTTAGGGCTGCAAATCTGTCCCAGCTCGGAGCTGTTACCACTGGAACCCTGTGCCGGGAAGGCCCTGAGGGATCCCAGTCTGTTGTGCACATTCCAGGATATTTTGGTAGGAGCAGATTGTGGGTTTGTTTATTTGGAGCTCTTTCTCCCTGCATATGTTTGACTATTTTGGGTTGAGGAGGAATTGCAGCCTTGAGACTTTGGCTGCTGCGTCCCGGTTACCTGAACTGAGTGTGAGCTCCGGAGCCCTGGGATTGTTCAGGATGGAAAAGAGCTCTAGGATCAGCGAGTCCAACATTCCCCGGCCCTGCCAAAGCCACGCTGACCCCAAGTGCCACATCCACAGGGTTTTAAATCCCTGCAGGGATGGGGACTCCACCCCTGTCCTGGGCAGCCTTTCCAGGAGGAAATTTTCCCTAATCTCCAACCCAAACCTCCCCTGGCCCAGGCTGAGGCCGTTCCCTCTCCTCCTGTCCCTGTTCCCTGGGAGCAGAGCCCGACCCCCCTGGCTGTCCCCTCCTGTCAGGGAGTTGTGCAGAGCCACAAGGTCCCCCCTGAGCCTCCTTTTCTCCAGGCTCAGCCCCTTTCCAGCTCCCTCAGCCCCTCCTGGGGCTCCAGCCCTTTCCAGGAGCATGAGGAAACAGGAGTTGATCTGATTTTGCGGGAGAAGGGGCAACATCACAGTTGTGGGGGAACAGGAGCTGGGAGGAACCTTCAGCATCCCCAGCTCAGATTTCTTCATTCAATCATAGGAACAGCAGAGATTTATCCTGGGAAGTTCCTCAGCCACAAACACCTCTGGGTGTTTTATAACAAACCTAAAACCTTTGGGGAAAGAGCAAATCCAGAGGTATAAAGTCCCACCGGAGAGAAGAGGTAAGAGTTCAGAGAATCCTGGAATGGTTTGGGTGGGAAGGACCTCAAAGCCCATCCAGTGCCACCCCTGTGCCAAGGGACACCTCCCACTGTCCCAGGTTGCTCCAAGCCCCAATGTCCAGCCTGGCTTTGGGCACTGCCAGGGATCCAGGGGCAGCCACAGCTGCTCTGGGCACCCTGTGCCAGGGCCTCCCCACCCTCCCAGGGAACAATTCCTGCCCAATCTCCCATCCAGCCCTGCCCTCTGGCAGTGGGAAGCCATTCCCTGTGTCCTGTCCCTCCAGCCCTTGTCCCCAGTCCCTCTAGGGAGATTCTTTCATGCCAGGGCTGCTCCTGCCCAGGGAAGCTGTGGCTGCCTGGGAAAATGCCAGAACAGCTTCCCTGGAAAAGCCTTTAGAGAGATTCCTGGGGCTAAGAATGGCGCTCCAGGAGTTATTCCCGAAGGGTTCAGGTGGAGCTGTCACTGAGGTGCACTGAGAGGAATTATTAAATTGACTTTTCTTCTCTCAATCTGCATTTGGGACTAATCCTGATTCCCCATCCTGCAGTGTCAGCCCCTCTGCTTTTCCTCAGCTCCAGGGGAGGGATCAAACCCCTCCCAGGAGCTTTCCAGCTTCCAAACCCGGGGATTTTTAGCTGCAGAATTTTCCCTTTCTCATGCTTTAATCTCACATCCAGGACGAGTTTGAAGAGTCTGTTCAAGGGAGGGTTTTTTTTGATGAAGAATTTTTGTTTTTCCCAGGGAACTGTTACTTTGAAAGGGAAATGTCCCCAAAGAGGTTCCTGCTTTTCTCCATTTCAGTTAAATTTTTGGACCAATTTTTCCACCACAAATGTAAATTCACAGCCAGAGAGCATCTTCCCTCTGGTCTGTCTTAAACCCATCTGGGAAAATGATCATGGACTCATGGAATGGTTTGGGTTGGAAAGGACCTCAGACCCATCCAGTGCCACCCCAGCCATGGCAGGGATACCTCCCACTGTCCCAGGCTGCTCCAAGCCCCAATGTCCAACCCGGCCTTGGGCACTGCCAGGGATCCAGGGGCAGCCACAGCTGCTCTGGGCACCCTGTGCCAGGGCCTCCCCACCCTCCCAGGGAACAATTCCTGCCCAATCTCCCATCCAGCCCTGCCCTGGGCAGTGGGAAGCCATTCCCTGTGTCCTGTCCCTCCATCCCTTGTCCCCAGTCCCTCTCCAGCTCTCCTGGAGCCCCTTTGGGCCCTGCCAGGGGCTCTGAGCTCTCCCTGGAGCTTCTCCTCTCCAGGTGAGCACCCCCAGCTCTCCCAGCCTGGCTCCAGAGGGGCTCCAGCCCTTGGAACATCTCCGTGGCCTCCTCTGGACTCATCCTGACAGCTCCACGTCCTTCTGGACCATGGGAAGTGTCACCTCAAGGACTTGCAGTGATGTCTCTCATGACAGTGACCCCATTCCTGACTCCTTCCCCCAACAAAACAAACTCCAATAAGGAATCAAAGCCCTGCCTGGCACCTCAGCGTGCCCAGGGAATGGGATCTGTCCCCAGGGCTCCTCTGGGACACGGATTCCTGCTCCAGGAACACCCAGGACAAGGCAGGAATGTGTGAAGGGCTCCTCACATGGCGGCTTGGAAGGGAAGGGATTTGCTGCTCAGGAAGGATTAATTTTATGAGTCATCCAGAGCTCAATTGAGATGCAGGGGGAAGGATTTTGGAGAGAACATTGCAGGGAAGGAGATTAGAAATGAGGGAATCTATCCCAAACTCCCCTAAAGGTAGGGAGCACATCCTTAATTCTTATTTAATGGCCCCATTCCTGGTGTCAGTGGCTGAGTTAGGGATTAACCGGAGGCCTTGTCCATCTGCACATGGAAAAGAGGCTGGAAAAGCTCCACGGGGAAGTCACAGGGACAGAAATAACCAGTGGCTGCTTTCCTTGCACCTGCAGCAGTCGGAGAAAACACAAATCCTGGCCTACTTTGCGGGAAACTCGGCAGGTAACCAATCCCTCCCCCTGCCAAACAATCCCTTCAGGCTGCTGGGAGAGGGGAGAACATCCTGCAGTGGGAAGTGTTGCTTTCTCCAGAGCCTGGAAAGGCTCAGCCATCCAGAAAAACCCCCAACATGTCACAGGGGCCGGATCCCAATAAATGCTGCCATTACTGAACTCCAACGCCCTTGGGAGTGTGAAATTCCATGACAAACAGGGCTCAGGGTCTCTGGAATGATCTCCAGAGCTGCTGGACTGAAGCTTTGCCAGGGCAGCTCCTGGGGAGGACATTCCATCCCCTTGGCCTGGGTTTGGCTCTCCCTGGGCCTGCCTGGACCAGGCCAAAAGGGGATCTGAGCCCCAGGCAGGAGGAGAGGCACAAGGGGAGGGATTGACCCATGGGAAATGAATTCCTCACACTGGATCTTTGGTTTTCCATGGATTTAGTCCTTCCTGAGGGTGTTCTCAGCATGTCCTGACTGAGGCTGTTCCCACAAAGCTGGAGTTGGCCTTGGTGAACAATCCCTGCTGAGATTCCCAAAGGGTGCCCGAGCTCATCCCGACCCCACCCCGAGTGGATTTGTACAAAATTCCCGTGAAGACAAACCCAAACCCAACAGAAACACCCAACTCTGCCACTTCCTCCCACCCTCGTTAAGCCAAATCATTAATTATGTGTGATCACCACAGACAGGCAGGAATCTCTGAATCCCAACAACCCTCCAGCCTGCCAGAAATCCAAAAGTTGGAAATCCTAAGCAAGAATTAAATGTGTGTTCCCCTCCCCAGGTCTGGCTTTGTTTCACTGGGACAGATTCACTAAAAACTCCCTAAATTTTGGCACAACATTTTTAAATAAACATTTTTAACGACCATTTCCAATAACCATTTCCAGGAAACGTTTCCAAGAACCATTTCCTCTCCCCAGTGCAGGGCAGAGCTGGGGCCTTGGACGAGCCAGGAATGCTGGAAGTGCCCACAGATCCCACTCCTCAGGTGAGCCCTGAGCAGCTCAGATCAGCCTGAAACACCGATGGAAAAATGAGCCAGGGGAGGAGCTGGAAACTGCAGTGATCTCCCCCAAATCCACTCCATCCCAAGGAATCCCCCGGATTTAATGCCACTGGATGAATTCCAGGTGTGGTTGTGTCTTTGAGGGCTCTGTGACCTGTCCCAGGTGTTGGTGTGAGGCTCTGGTTTGCCCTGCTGGGAAATATTTGGGTTGTGTCCTGATTTTTACAGCACCTGAAGGTTTGGAGTCCATCATTCCCTGCTCCCAGGGCAGCTCCCTCACCTTCATGGGCTTGGGCAGGTGGGAGCTGGGCTCAGGAAGCCCCTGGAAGGAATTCCCGCAGTCCCAGGGGCCTCCTGGTCATTCCCACTGACTTCTTATCCCTCTTTAACTTCAAGATGTAGGGAAAAAAAAAAAAATATCACAATCTCCTCGTGTTTTATTTATTTGGGAACACAAAATCCCCCCATGCCACTCACAAGAATTGTTTCATTCCGGGGAGATGCAGCTCTTCATTCAGCCTGAAATGACTTTTGATTTTTCTTTCCCAGCCAGAAGAGGCAGTGAACCAAAAAATTGGTTCTTCCTGCCCTCTCCTTGTTCCCCTTCTCCCACGGCAGAGGATCCTGCTGTAATTCCAGCCGAGGAAACACAGCCCTGGGCTCTTTCTCCTGCTTTTCCTCACGGCCGGACCTCACCCCAGAGCCACTTCCATCAATCCCTGCTGTGAGATCCGACCTCCCTCCAGTGGGGCCCTGTTCCTTTTCCCGGGCTGGGGCAGAGGAGGAGCTCCAGGACCTGCCCCGGGGGCTCCTTCCCTTGGGCACTGCGGGAGTGGCCGAGGCTGAGCCCCGGCCGGAGACCTCGGCTCATCTCCAAAGGCAAAACCCCGTGAGCGGAGGGATGGGAGAGAGCCTGGAGCTGGGAATGGGACAGAGCCCTGGGAATGGGACATGGGACAGAGCCCTGGGAATGGGACAGAGCTCTGGGAATGGGACAGAGCCCTGGGAATCGGGAATGGGACAGAGCTCTGGGAATTTGGGCTGGGACAGAGCCCTGGGAATGGGACAGAGCCCTGGGAATGGACAGAGCCCTGGGAATCGGGAATGGGACAGAGCCCTGGGAA